>JACVVK020000411.1:22500-32500 GCA_018292915.2 Batillaria attramentaria | reverse complement strand
CAATGCAAAGGAACAGGAAGTGTTAACTCCAATACGTGAATATGACCAGGGCGTTGCTGGGAAATCACGGAAATTTTGGAGCGACAGAAGAGGAAGTCTGTCTTCGCTGCCAGTCAGCTGAATACATGTAATTTGAAGCCTGTTAGGTCAGCATTGCTTACGAGAAATCTTGGATTTCCAAACAACACTGCGTATTTTCAGAGCTGCAAAAACAAACAGGAACGACTAGGAAAGACATGACGATAATTATATACATGCATCACTGACCTGTATCCTTGCGTAAGAAGTAAGTGTATACGTGCATGTCGTGCTCAGTATTGTGCAATACACATTACTTGGCGCTTCTACAACAGCTGTAGTAATGGGGGGGGGGGGGGTGGGTGGTGGTTGTTGTTGTTGTTGGTGGTGGTGGTGGTTTTTTTTTTCAGCGTAAAGAACATTTATAACTGTGACATGTAAAGTCATCAACATGACATAAATCCCTATCTGTTACACGATGCTGAAATTTGCTTCATCAAAAACAAATGGAGCAACAAAAATGTCAACTTCAAATGGCCACCTCACAAATCATCAAACTGGTAGCCTGACCTGCAGTGAAAAGTACCAAGGAGATGTAGCAATGTTGGTTGAAGGCCGCTCGACATCAACAAGCAAAATTTACGTCAAGTACTGGCTGACGAGGCGGAGAGGTGGTTTAACGGCGTTCTCTTTGAGTTCTCATCGAACGCCCACCCCCGTGTCAGACCGCGGCACTTCGATTGAGTCATGGTTCGAAGTACGGGTGACCGACACCGACATAAATAGACGTTCGGCTTTAACACGGGTAGTGTGTAGGTGTAATGATGTGCAGCGTTGACAGGTTCCTGATAAATCTTCGCCGTACAGTGTGAGTGCATCTGCACCCACGCTTTCATTCAAACGTCCGTAACCGACTGACTTCGACAGTTTCCGTGAGTCTTGTGTGTGTGTGTGTGTGTGTGTGTGTGTGTGTGTGTGTGTGTGTGTGTGTGTGTGTGTGTGTGTGTGTGTGTGTGTGTGTGTGTGTGTGTGTGTGTGTGTGTGTGTGTGTGTGTGTGTGTGTGTGTGTGTGTGTGCGTGACTGAGGCGTCTGTTAGTGCAAGTTTTAGTTGTTATTATTATGTCTTATTATTAGTTTTATGGTGGCCTATAATTTCCCTTCTGGGATTAATAAAGTAATTTGAACTGAATTGAATTGAATTTGTGATTTTGGACGTAGACAAACGTAAATAAACAATAAAAAGATTGTTTGAAAGGCAGTGGAATGGATTCGAGCTGGCGGGATGGGGTGTGTGTGTGTGGGGGGGGGGGGCACTTACAATTTGAAACTCTAATGCTATTTCCGCTTGAAGTGGTTCTTCATGTGGACTTTGCGTTTTTAGAACTTTGCTGCCTGGAACTGATGAGTACTTGAGAAATCAGACATACAGTGAATTGTTCTGGGCCGCTAACAAGTCTACACTTCTACAACAGCTAAAACGCATAATCTTCCCGAACAAACGTTTGCCACTTGCAGAGTACGTCCTTATAACAACGCTGACATGAATCGCTTTACACACTTGTGCCAGATCAGTCCTCCTGTGAACATGGATACGGCAAACAGACCCCCGGGTTATGTCATTTTGGGGGAGCCATACAATCTAGCCTAAATGAGACGGTTCAAATTGATACACTCGTTCACGTCAAGCTGAGCTTTTGTTCCGAGCAGCTGAGTGCGTAAGCGTGGCTATAGGCCGGAATGCGGACATGAGATTCTCTGGGAATTCCCGATTTCTGAGTTATGCGTAGAACTAATTTGCTGAGAAGCGCATGGCCAGATAAGTCGGGTTTCCCCAAATATTCTCCGAAATGGCACTGTGGCATTCTTTGATGATATTGTGTGTGTATGTGTGTGTGTGTGTGTGTGTGTGTGTGTGTGTGTGTGTGTGTGTGTGTGTGTGTGTGTGTGTGTGTGTGTGTGTGTGTGTGTGTGTGTGTGTGCCGCAGTGTATGTTCGAAACGTCAGCTATCTTCTTGAATAGAGGAGATGGCGGTGAAGTCGAATAAGAAAACACACACACACACACACACACACGCACGCACGCACGCACGCACGCACGCACGCACGCACGCACGCACGCACACACGCACGCACGCACGCACATACACACACACGCACGCACACACACACACACACACACACAGACACACACACGCACACACACAGACAGACACACGCACACACACAGACACACACACACACACACACACAGACACACACACGCACGCACACACACACACACACACACACACATGAACACAATTACTCGTAGTGCATTCTGACAGTGAGAGGCCACTTGATTTTTCTCTATAAAACTTTCAGTTGTCAAAGAAAGATAAAAACTTGACACATATTGGAAAGAGCAATGGTATTGTAGTAATCACATTGGCATATATTATTACAGTTTTAATGCCGTGAAGGAAAGCCTTTCTGAAGAAATAAGGAATTGAACTGAAATTCTCAAACTACCGCCAGTTCTCCCGAAGTGCAGCCATTTTCAAAACGACAAGAACAAAACACGCGCGATAGCACTTATAGGGACGAAGTGTTTGCACCGCCGTAACTCCTTCGATCGCCTGACAGACATAAAATCGAGTCAGGACTAAAATGCAGACTCGTTTAAAGCTGCTATATTCGTAACGCGAGATGACAAACTGTCGCTTTCACAGCTCTGTGAAGGTTCAGTGTTTGTCAAATACAAGGCTGTTTTATTTGGCCCTTGCGACCGTTTTCGTGACTTTGTGGCTTCTAATATTAGAGACATACTATTTTCTTTGAGTGCACGGTCCATTCCTGTACAGACAGGGACTCGACAAAGCTCCTAAAAATAGCCACCAACCAGCGCCGTTTAGCTGGTCCTCGGTCCGCAACCAAATAACGTAGTGTGCTCAGTATGCGTAACACTTGTCCAACAGTATATGCGCCGGGCAGAGTCACCACCATGGTTATAAAAGTAAAGATTTGTGCATAGTTCTGCACTCACAAACCATTAATTAATGCATAGACTCACACACTTGATACGACAACATAACAGCAATAAATAAGTTAACGAGCAACATTCTCTCTTTGTACATAAACAACCATCGACTGAAATATTTGCATACGTGTCTCGAGCATTCAGTTTTTCGTTCATTTCTGTGTTTCTCGCAGGTCAAAGAAAGTAAATATAAGCTTCAAATAACCGAGCAGAAGAGATTCCACATTAGAAACAAAGTTCAAACATCATCATCATCATCATCAGGAACAACATCAACATGAACAAAAATATAAAAAAAAGAAACGACAACAGTAAGAATAACGCGAATGTTAGTGATGGAATGTCAGGTTTTGGCACCATCGGGATCATAACAAGTTTGTACAAAAATATTTGCTCTCAGCAATAATTATGAACTATAGCTTAACGTGAGCTCTAAACTCGTATACACTGGTCAAGTACTCTGTGAATGTAAGCAGGTGGAGACTATACAAATGCCTTAGGCTACACGTGTGTGTGTGTGTGTGTGTGTGTGTGTGTGTGTGTGTGTGTGTGTGTGTGTGTGTGTGTGTGTGTGTGTGTGTGTGTGTGTGCTCGCGCGCGCGCGCCTCTGTCTGTCTGTCTGTCTGTCTGTCTGTCTGTCTGTCTGTCAGCACTGACAAAGCATCTATCTTAGTAAAATGGTTCCCGGTCTTAGAAAACGTTAGTTTTAATTCACCGCGACCGCTTGTTCATTGCGTACAATACTGGCATTTGATGAACAGCGCAATCCGTACTCCTCCCTACCCCCAGCCTCTGCTCCTCGCGAAATCTTGCGACGGACAAACACAATGCATGTACCAACAATCAGGGTAAAGACCACTCCGCCGACAGCGCTCATAATGGGAGCGATAATATTGGTTGTACACCCACTCTGAGTGTGTTTTTGGCCGCTCTCCGTAGAGGTGCTTGTCGACTTTGGTGATGACGTAAAGACAGCGTCATCACAAGGCATTGTGTATTCCCCATGGACTGTTCTTTCGGAATCTGCACCTTTAACTTCCACTGTGCAGCGAAGCGTGCCTTCTCGCTGGCAAGCGATGTCTATGAGATAGACTTGTAATGCCGCGTAGTCAGTTCCAAGTACAGGAGAGCCGCAGAGAACTTTCTCAGAGCAATAGGACGCATCTTTTGCAGACCAGGAAGCCAGCAGCGTTGTGCCGTAGCCTTTCTCGTACTGCAGTGAAATGTGGGACAAGTTGGACACTTGCTCATCCTCGAACTCACAAATCAGGTAAGGTCTTTCTTCTTGGCTCATCTGGAACCCAGAAACGCTGTCGAGTTTCGGCGAATCTGGGATGAAGTAAATCTTGTCGCTGGTCCAGCGGTCTGGCTCGATCTGCATGAGATCCTGCAGGTACAGAACGCGACAGAAGTACCCTCCGTACAAGAACGGCGTGACGTCAACAAAGGTCAGCTCTAGCCAGTGCTCAGATCTCCGTGAGCTGCTCAAACTGCCAGCTTTCACGTGAGCTCCCTGCAGACGTGAAGACAGTCTAGCACCCTGGTTATCTACAGTCGCCAAGACAGCGTCGTTGTTTGTCCCACCGTCGTGTTTTAGAATCTGTACGGCGCATAGTCTGTTCACACGGCCACGGAGGCCTTCTCCTGTGCACTTCAGTGTGAGGGCAGGGGTGTTCGTTTTCATGTAAGGCTTAGGTGTAGGTACAGAAGAGCTGCTGCCGCTGGTGAAACCCCATCCCAAGAACACAACAGGCACACATATTAGGAAGGCAGCCAACATTCGGACCTCCATAATGACGAAACTGGAATCACTTCCGAAAGTCTAATTCTGCGAAAGTAAACAAACAAAAACGAAAAAGTATATAAACTGAATAATAACGATAAATAATAAAGTAAACAAAAGCGAAATAAACCAAACAACTACCAGATAAAGTAAACATAACCGAATAAAGTAAACAAAAGCCGAATAAAGTAAACAATAAGCAAAAAAAGTAAACAATAACCAAATAAAGTAAGCAATAACCAAGTAAGTAGACGGTACAATATTTATCCGTTTATGTAGATTTTGTTTATAATGTGCTAACTTGCTGTCTAGGTCTACAAGGCTTGAAAAAAATAACACAATCCATATTTGCCCCGAATGAAGATTCCCTTCATGAAATTCTTGAACCAGATAAGTAAGCACTTTAAAAAAAAAAAAGAAAAAAAAAAGTGTGCACAGATTTTGGAACGCTGCGCAAAGATGGGTTATTGTGTGATAAACCAGCAGTGAAAGCTTGTAGCACAGCTGCAGGACCTCTCCCGTTTTTGCGACATAACACTGAGATAATCAGCACACGGATAATTTTAAATCAAGGATGTTGATACTTGTCATCACAAGGAAATGCTGTCAGTTGCTAAAATAGTATCGGGGAATTCATCTCCGTATCCAGGTCACTCGAATATGATTGTCTCTGGTAGTTTGTATGAATGATTCTCAGTGAATGTCAAGTTGTGCTTGGTGAAACATAATGAAATGATGAAACAAATCAGCATCAGTGATGAAACAATTCAATATCGATGACGACACGTTTTCATGTCAGTGATGAAACATCTCAGTATCCGTGACACGCATTTCAGTTTGAATGATGGTACATTTGAAAGAAATAAAACATTGCAATATCTGATACTCCCCCCCCCCCCCCCCCACACACACACTCTCTCTCTCTCTCTCTCTCTCTCTCTCTCTCTCTCTCTCCACCCCCCCCCCCCCCCCGAATGAACGGTGCCACATACGAGAAGGAGAAATTATTTGCACGGAGTAGGACTCGAACTTGAACCTGACCTCTAGCATTGGTGACGAAGTCGTTTAACCACTAGACCACCGACCGCCAAAATTCAAATTCAAATTCAAAACTACTTTATTAGAAATTGTCTTCAGACACATGCAATCGCTCCGCTCCTTATACTATGATCATAATATGAAATAACACACACACACACACACACACACACACACACACACACACACACACACACACACACACACACACACACACACACACACACACACAAGGACATAATACAAAATAAAAGAGATTTTGAGTGAATAGACGCTTAATCAACAAGGTAAATTACACTGTGCTTCGCAGCTACCATCAGTTCAACGAGAGTGAATTTTGTTTTAAATAACAACATTACTACCACCATCACCACCACCGCCTCATCCACTACCTACAACAGAAATACATATCATAAATTACCTTCGTACGTTTGCGCAACTGCACGTGTGCCTTCCACGTCGTAATACCGAGATGGGAACAATGAAACCACACTAGCCTGACACCCACTATGAGGTCTTTCTTTCCGACAAACCTACGTATGCACCGGAACGTGTAGTCTACCATGCACACGGAAGTAGACAGACGGCGGTTGGTGGTAGACAGGAAAGGATTTTAGCCCCGGGTTAAGGTTTAACTTCAAAATAAAGTAGCTCTAGGGTAAAAAAAAAATAAAAAAAAAATCTGTTTTTTTCTTTTTTGGGGGTTGTTGTTGTTCTGGTTGTTGTTGTTGTTGTTGTTTTTTTTAAAGCACGAAGCGGATCCATTCCACCATGGTGCCTAAGCCGTTATGGAAGCATTTTGTTCTTCCTTTCTTCGCTTCCTTTTTAAAATTAATTTGATTTTTGGGTTTCTTTTGTCCTAGTCTGGGTTAGGCCGGTAGTCGTGGGTTAAATTTACCTCGCGTTTTACATGCGGGCCCAGGACAACTCTGTACCATCGGGGTTCACTACGCTTACCCTCTGCACTGACGCGAAATCGGCTGGCCGAGACCTGCGCCCTGACAAGTGATACCTAGGAAGGAAAAAAACAAAATACTCGGTGACAGGGAAAGTGGAAGTTCTGAACAACTTTGTGGTCAACGTGGTATTTCACAGTGTGTACAAAAGCGGTGAGTTCTGTCGCATTCACCAGCACAGTACATTTTCAGCCTGTTTCAGAGATTATTGCCTGCATGAGTTGTCCCCCGTGCATATACACAGAACCGCAGCATGCGTGCATTTTTCGATTGGCGTTCTTTATACTTTTTAAACACGTTATTTAGACAAAGGAAGGAGATAAAAGAACAAAAGAGGAAGAAGAAGAACACTCATTTTATGCTGCACTTGTCCATCAAAAGGTAACACTTACCAGCTCAGCGTTGTCACTCTCTTGGCCGGATAGAAACTTTGAAATTTTGAAGAAAACAAATCAGTCTCAAGGCTCTCAGCAAAATAAGCACAAAGACACACACCAACTAGTCAACTTGTATTCGGGTGTGCAATCAATTCTCAATTCTGTTCTTTATAATACACATTATTGACGTCGGTTGTATTCTTCAGGATGTGAGGCGAACCCGGCGGATGTGGTCATTACTAGTTGATCTATTAATTTTGATGACGACTTCGTGAATAAGCATAAGTATAAGTCACGTGTAAAATGCATGTGACAGTTCTAGTTTTCTGTATGTTTAGCATTCGAAAGTGAAACCGGCATAAAATGATGAAAGATTGTCAGACTGTTTTTTCGTTATTTTTTTTTCTGTCTGTCTGTCTGTCTGTCTGTCTGTCTGTCTGCCTGCCTGCCTGCCTGCCTGCCTGTCTGTCTGTCTGTTTGTCTGTCTGTCTGTCTCTCTCTCTCTCTCTGTCTCTGTCTCTCTCTCTCTCTCTCTCTCTCTCTCTCTCTCTCTCTCACACACACACACACACACACACACACACACACACACACACACACACACACACACAGAGATATTACATACATTAGCTGAGACCAGGAGGACGTTCTTTTTATTTATTTTTTTCTTTAATTGCCGCTTTTAACAACAAAATGACTGTCTGTAACACCATTATGAGATTATGAAGTAAACCAACCTCACACCATGAAATATGTGTCACTGTCAGTTATACTCTGAAGACTCTTCAAACCTTTTGTGTTAAAAATAACACTAGATTTGACACTTTAGTGACGTCGTTAAGTTTCGTCTTGCTGACTCACCCGGAAACAAATACTTCACAAGCTATGGAGTAATACAAATATTCTGGATACATGCATGTGATCTATGAAAACACACACACACACACACACACACACACACACACACACACACACACACACACACACACACAGAGAGAGAGAGAGAGAGAGAGAGAGAGAGAGAGAGAGAGACAGACAGACAGACAGACAGACAGACAGACAGACAGACAGACAGAAAGAGGAAGGTAATATTTAAACCGTCACCACTCCGATTTTATTTGAAAGCGCGTGATCTCAGTAGTCAGAAAAGCTTACGAAGTTGCTAAAAATGTCAACAGGTTTGGCTGTCCAAATTGAAGTCACTAGTCATTCATCCTGTTTCAGATGTCTCCGAGCCCTCTTCTACCGTCACCACATCAGAAATGACTTCATCAACAGACGCGATGTGCAAAGACATTATGATTGGGTCAGGCACTTCCATATCAGATATGTCTTTCTCGTTGTCGTTTCTGGCCGGTCTTTCGACCTTGCACTTTTGTCTCACTTCGCGGCGTTTTTCCTCGTCTGTAGGATGCTGGTTGCTGTGAGCATTAAACGAGGAAGAACGACTTGACTGCTGACGATACATGATTGAGGGACCTGTGTCTGTGGGAAGAGCGGTGTTTTCATCCACTTCATAATTTCTTTGAGGCGTTTGGTTTAGTGTGTATGACTGGTGATTGCGACGACGTAATGCGAAACACGTAATGATGGCAAGACTAATGGGCAATACAATGACAACAAGCACAATGCCAGCGATACCAGCAGGCGAGAGTCCTGCTTTGCGTTTCACACCGTCTATTTTCCGTCTGCAACGCTCTGGTTTACTGACTGGAACTGCTGAGTTTTTCGTTATGACACCATCCTTTTCCGTCTTCACGGTACATGTAGTTTTTTCAATACTGCCACAGTCTCTCTCGCAGTTCTCGGACAGACAATGGACTTGCAGAGAAAATCTCTCTGCCTTCAACTGACCTTGGAAACACACAAACCCGGCCAAGCAGTTGAGTCCTTTTCCCTCAGACGACATTGCTACCAATGTTTGGTCACTCCAAATGGATATTTCAAAAGGACTTTCGTGAGATTTCGGTATGTAGTCGCAGACGAGACCTTGACCTTCCCTAACCAACATTTTGAATCCCGGTTTCGCTTGAGGCATAACTGTTTGAGAGTCGTATTGTATCGTCTCACTCCGCCACACGGAGCTATTCGAATCAGCTGTGTGAGCCAAGAAGTCCGCGCGACAGAAGTAAGACCCATAAACGTTTCCACTCACATCAACAAGTGTTAACTGCAGCCAAGGGTTTGAAGTTCCCGTCTGCCCTGAAACGTGCGAAAGAGGATGCGATTCGTTCAGATACGTCGAAGTCCAAACTCTCGCGGAAGAGTCAGCGGTGGCTAAAACCTTATCGGCCCCAGTCTCATTGTCCAACCTAGCAACGATCTGCATGACCAGTACCTTTTTCGGTGAATTCCGGAAGTGACGTATGTCGCACGTGAGACGAAGGTCGCGTGTCTGTAGGAATGAAAGTACTGGTTTTTCGGAGCGGTCTTCAAGAGATGATGCATGATGCTCGCCGGGAAGGAATATAAGAGAGGCCGCCAGGACTGAAAAACTGCAACCGCCAGTCGTCACCATGTTGGCCTTGTAGAGATCGAACAGTTTTTGGCAGCTGCAAGACTAAACTGAACCTCGAGTCATTCGGATTTCTCAGCGCCTGCAAAAGAAAACATTTTGTTCGACTCCCAGTTCGACAGTCCAACAATAATGGCGTCGTGATAATACACTGCAGTATACTATACAACGGTAAATAAAAGACTTGTAGCCTGACAGGAGAGCGTTCGGGCTGCAGTTAAAAATAGTGTACACCAAAGACTGACCTATGTACTGACAGTTAGTTAGTTAGTTAGTTAGTTAGTTAGTTAGTTAGT
>JACVVK020000411.1:15000-17500 GCA_018292915.2 Batillaria attramentaria | reverse complement strand
TCGCTCAAGAACCATATAGTTGCTGAGAAACCCCTCTCCTTCAATATCGATTCAAATCACTGCAAATAAGTACACATTTCCGGATTTCCCGGTGAGCGTATGTGTATAGCAAATCTCCGCAGTTGTCTGGATGGTCTGCTAAGATCACGCTTGAATTGGGGACTTAGTGATCTGGAGTAAAGCATTCAGTGTCCAAAAAAAAAAAAAATTCAATACCACAATAAAAGCGACTCTGCTCAGTGTTCCTGACATCACACATGCCCGATCACGAGTTTGCCGTGACATCATTTGGCTTTTGGTCAGTGAGCGCGACACATCGCTACAGTGTCTAGCGGCGCTTGTTGAGTGCTGCACGCCGTTGGTAGCCAACAGAAACAACCATAATTCAGTTGTTAGCCGGCAGAAACAAGCAGTACTTTACAGAAGAAAAGAAAATGAAAGGAGATATACAACACAGTCGTCAACTTTAAAAATGCAGAGTGGCCCCCGTAGTGTAGTGCACTTCGGGCTATGGACCGGGAGACCCGTGTTCGAGTCCCAGCCGAGTCAAGCGGGGTTTTTCCTACCTAGGTCGGCTCCTACACAGAGCGGGTTGGCTATGGGCCCAGTGGGGAGGCTGTTGCCACACAGCCGAGATTCACCTACTTCACGGGTGACACGTCTTATAATGTGGATGATTACACGGCCGGCACCGCAGTTCCCGGGCCTGGTTAACGCCGAGTTATTTATGGCAGGAAGCGTGGAATGCGACCCTGTCCCGCAGTCCCAAGCCACACGGACCTCCATGGCAACATCCCCATCATCCCCTTACCATCATCCCCATCTCCATCATCATGCATAATAAAACTGCCCCAGCTTTCGAGCCCTCCGTGGATTCCATCACTGACCTGTGAGGAACGTGACCACTGGAGCTTGCAAAAAGAGTTGGGGCAGGAAACAAATGCAGAATAATTGAAAAGTATCATTATATGACCCTTGGTACCTTGGCGAGCCTGACACTGAACCACCTTCGCCCGGGGAAAAGGGTACGTATATGTTAGGAGGTAGAGTAATTTTTGCGATGGAAAAACATAATAATAATAATAATTGTATAGGCGCTTTACCCAATTTCATGAATCGGCTCAAAGTGCCTCGAACGCACGCTCACGTGAATCACACGCATTCTCTCACACACTGGACATAAACACATTACAATCACGTGGTGCGAAGGGTAAGCTCAGCTATTTAAATTGCGGAATTTAGAATTGCATTTTTTTTTTTTCAAATTTAGTAGGCTGAACATTTCCAAAGCAGCGAGGGAGGAAAGGAAGCCGTAGTACCCGGAGAGAACCCCCGACGATCGACCGGAATGAACGGTGCCACGCACGAGAAGGAAACATTCTTTGCCCCGAACCCCTGACCTCTCGCATTGGTGACAAGTCTCTTAACCACTAGACTACCGACCGCCCCAGTAATTTTCGCGATGGAAAAACATTGCGAGCACAGGCAGTTTTCCAAATGAAGGCAGCAATATGTCAAAGCATCGGGGTTCCTGTGCACTGTTCATCAACCCCAGAATTGAAAGCGCGAACATTGCAACCAAAGTCTCAGAACTCCCTCCTTGTCATTCCGATCACGGCCAGCATCAACAAAAACAGAACTCCGATGGCTGCGACGAATGAGAGAATCACTGCCAGCGCCCTCAGGGGATCCGACAGCCTGAAAGAAGACTGCTCTCCATTCTCTGCAGCCTTCAGCGTGTCCTTGGACATTCTCGCCACCGGGTGCATGTAGCACTGCTCCAGTGCAGGGGTCTTGGAGTTACCGACAGTCCCCCGGGTGTGTGTTGTGAGAATGCACGTGTAGTTCCCAGCATCTTCGCAGGTGACGTTAGACAGGTGTGCCATCAGGATGCCGTGCGAAGGTGTCACCTGGAGCAGGAATGCGATAGTGATTATTTGAATAGGATGATGATAATTCGAGGGTTCCTCTTGCAAAACGAAATATCTCTCTTCTTTTTGTGTGTATCGATATTACGTTCTGGCAGAGAGGGTGGATGGGTGGGTGTTTTGGAGTTTAACGTCTCTTTCCGCCACCCACGGATGATGTCAAACCCTTGGCAACTAGAAAAAAGCCGACACAAATATTTGGCTCCAGATGGGATTCGAACTCACGGTCCAAGAATTAAAAGTCCAACGCTCTACCATTCGGCTATCCTCTTCTTGCAGGGAACCCTTCAATGTTTGTATGATTGAAACTGTTAATTGATCAGGGTCAAGCCTATGCATGATTGCCTCCCTTTTCTCACGAAACCTTATGTACAATGAGTTGATATATTTTCAAGAATTGCGCTGTACAATTATTATTATTATTATTATTATTATTACAGGAAGGCAAGACAGGAACCGGAAACGAGTCTGCAAGTGAATTTGACTCGATTTGGTGGGGGAAACTGGTGATCCCCAGCTCACCAGGGAATTCCATCACGGTACCTCAGGATTCGCCCACGGGCGCCCTAACC
>JACVVK020000411.1:7500-10000 GCA_018292915.2 Batillaria attramentaria | reverse complement strand
TGAATCTTGTTGGCAAAAAAAATCTTGTTGACAGGCTGACGTGCTATAAATAGCGGCAGTGTGTGCGGGTATAACAAAACAAGAAAAATCACCAGAGTTCTATATGACGACAGTCGGGTCTAATGACATTAGGAAGCGATACCGATAAAAGATGCCTGGTCGAATGTCTCCGGGGAGAGCCGTAGAGAGAGAGAGGGGGAGGGGGGAGGAGGGGGGAGGGAGAGAGAGAGAGAGAGTACAATTATATGAATTTAGTGATCTTAGCTTCTTTATGTGTTTTACGCTCGTCCGCATGAATTGCCCTACGGGGATAAATAAAGTATTTTGACTTGACTTGACTTGACTTGACTTGACTTGACTTGACTTGACTTGACTTGACTTAACTTGACTTAGGAAGCAATACCGATAAAAAATGCCTCGGCGTTAGATCGACAGGAAGATGTAATACTATGATTTTTCTGTTAAACAGTTTCCATTAAATACAGCAAAATACTTTTTTTCATACAGCATTACAAACATGGCAAGTTTAAAACATTCGCAAAACGCGTGATGCGATTACATACTTTATTCAACAGTTTTGGCCGACGGCCAATGTCATCTACCGTTGGAAAATAAAGGATTGTCATTGTCATTGTCATTGTCATTCTCTCTCTGTGTGTGTGTGTGTGTGTGTGTGTGTGTGTGTGTGTGTGTGTGTGTGTGTGTGTGTGTGTATTTGTCATTTTCACTTCTTACTTTGCCATCACTTGAAAATCAACTACAGTAAACAGCCCACGCCACAGCTGCAAACACCGCCAAAAAACGCTGCCACCACGACGACACAAACCAAAGCAATTCGCAAATACGGGCTGTCAAGGCCAGTATCCACAAACCTGCGTTCTCTACGGTGTTGTCCTAAGCCATCCGCCCCACTGGAATTTTGTGTTCGGCAGTGCGAAAAGTGTGTTTCGTTAGTCACAGAAACCATCCCCACTCGTTTGTCCGTGACACGACACGTGTACTGTCCTTCGTTATCACACGTCAAATTCGGAATATGCACAATCAACAAGACGTGAGGGCCGACAAATCGCTGATACGTGCTGACTGTTACCGCTGTGTCATTTGTCCTGGGAAAGGCGGCTAGTAGATTGCTTTGACTGTCAAGAATGGTAACAGAAATGTCTTGAGGCGCAGAAGCATCTGAAACGGAGTATTCACACTTCACACTGAGACCTTGGTCGAGCTGCATTTGGAAGCCTGGCGTTCGGGCATTCGTGGCCGAAGGAGTGAAATGGATGGCTTCGCTGTACCACTCTTTGTTGCCGAGATCTGCCAGCAATTCTACGTACACAATCTTGCAGAAATACGTCCCGTAGTAACTGTAGCCAGCTTCGGGAATTGTCACTTGTAACCACGAAGCCATGACGTCGTCTCGGTCCACAACCCCTGATACGTTCGCGAAAGGGTGAGTCGCAGTTATGCCATCCGAAAGTTTTGCACCTGCGCTAGTCACCATGGCTACCACTTTGTCCTGTTCTTTCTCACCCGGAACGTCCGTCTGTCGTAACACAATCTGTAGTGCCACCAGTATTTCCAGAGTTCGATTGTACCCTTCCATTGTACACCTCCATGTCACGTCTGGAGTGTGAGTGAAGAACAACTTTGGTACCATCGTGTTCGCTGTAGGAAGGCCAGTAACAAGACAGTGGAGTGTTGATACCAGAAAGATTGTTAATCGCTGGTGCACAGCATTCACACGATATAATTGTCTCACCGACATAGTGTTGGCTGCTAAACCTACGTCCGTCCGCAAGACGGTAGTGATCGTACAATGAATCTCACAGGCTGAGGCACGTCAGTGCTGAAAGCTTCTCATAGCAGCGCTGATCGTCTAAACTCGAAAGACCAAAATTAAGTTTTGACTCGCGTTCAGCATGCCTGGCACTAAAGATCCTATACCGCTGACGTTTGCCACCACTGACTGAGCCGTGAGTGCACGACGTACAATGCCGCGCCTGCGATGAGTAGCCGGACTGAATGAGATTACGTCAGATGCCTGTTTTGCTGACACCACTTCACTGAAAAAAACTGAAAACACGTTTTCCCATATCGTGTCATTCAAATGTCTAGGCACAGCCATTTTTTTTTTTCAATCCTGACCGCGTCCTTTGGTCTAGATAAACGGGGATTCCCGCTTTCTACAATGTCCGACGGAAATACACACACACACACACACACACACACACACACACACACACACACACACACACACACACACACACACACACACACACCGGAACATCTTTGCAGTGCGCACTGAACACATCACAAGAGATTAAAACATTTCGCAGTCATTCGCTGTTCAACCGTCAATGTATGTCTGCGTCAAAATGAAGAGACCGTCGAAGATCTTCATCTACTGGCTGTTCTTCCGTAGAATGTGTTGATATGTCTTCCCCGGCATCCGATGGATGTAGGGCGACTGTAGAATCGTCGCTAAATTCTGTGAAATTTCTCCTTC
>JACVVK020000410.1:590000-637559 GCA_018292915.2 Batillaria attramentaria | reverse complement strand
AATAATAATATAACATTCTTATATAGCGCAGTATCCCCAGGAAGTGAGCTCAACGCGCTTTGTATGACAACATCGCGCACAAAAGCTCTTAATATGAAACTTAACAAGGTTCGTATGAATGCGTGGCATATAAGAATCAGTATAAGTAGTCGACTTTTTGTCTTCTCACGACTTCGCTGCAAACCTGTATGAAGAAGGTGCAGGCGTAAGGACACACAAATGGCGTAAGGACACAAATGGCGTAAGGACACAAATGGCGTAAGGACACAAATGGCGTAAGGACACAAATGGCGTAAGGACACAAATGGCGTAAGGACACAAATGACGCCTGGGATCAAGTTTGGCGTCTGCTGGAAGTACCCTGTTTTGCAAGTTTGTGGTGCTGATTTGTGTTGTCACGAAGAAGCGTGATTTTCGTGATTTTATACTTGGTAGGGCAAGGTGCATGCCAGGGGACAGCAAGAGGAAGCAAGCTACCAGTCAAGCTGGGACTTTTTGCGCAAGATAGAGGAAAAGTTGACGTGAGCGGATTTAGGTGAAGTGGCTTCCTGTCCTAAACAGAAAGTAGTCTAGCATTATTCAAGTGAGGCCTGAGCGGAAAGAAGACATTCATTTAAAAAACAAACAAACAAACAACAACAACAACAACAACAACAAAAACTCCTGTCAGGTGCGTACCCTTGAATGGTCTGTACATGGTAATTCGTGTATCTAGATTAAAGCACTTTTAGGGGTGACTATGATGCCTGAGGCTAATAGGGAATATACAGGCGTTTTGAGGCTAAATGCATTTGTCGTCTTTTACCTGCATGAACTATCGACTCAAACAGCACACGTCAGACCAGCGCCTGTTTTTCGGACACGAGTACAAGCGTACTTACCCACCTGTGTGATTGTACACAGACCGTCCTTTATGATTTATGGATACAGCGGTCACGCAGTTCATTGTGCTCGAGTGTGTTCCACATAGAAATATCTACCTGGTTGGATCGCGGTCTGACATAAACACCGTCACATGTAGCCTTCGTAATCAGCTTAAAAGCAAACAGAATGGGCCGGTATTGTGTATTCACTATTCTGAATCACTGTGTGAGTGTTTACTGTCTCTCACAATAATCGTTTCTGTGTGCTTGGGTCGGGTACACTCAAGCTCATTCAATACAGTTCTGACTGTGTCGTAAGGGTTGAAATATGCAAAAAGCTTCATTTGATAACATGACTTCTGTACAGAATAGTAACAAAGGCGTCACTAAAGCTGAAAACATGCGCTCGATCAGGTCGATTTCAAAGTAGGGGAAGTAAGTAAAGCTGACAGCGCTACCTAGATCCGTCATCTCCCCCTAGGAGGTAAATTAGGGTTCGTGAATGGTGAGATGCCCTTAGATCTGTTAGATGTTTCAGAAACATGCTGTCACCGGCTACTGCGTTTTGGCTTCAGTCAGCTCAACGTAAAGCCTGCTCCTAACTGGCGAAACACACATGTACACATCACAGTCGTTGCGCTCGGTGTGTCTAATAACTACAAAACTGATTGAAGATGCACTGTCCGCCATGTTTGCGCGCCGGGTGACGTAGTCAGTACTGCCAATCAGAATCTGTTGTGGAAACCACAGTCACAGTTGTGGCTGTTTGAAATCCAGGTTGCTGTGAGGACGCCACAGCGGCGGAAACCCCCCAAATCACAACTGTGTCACAACTGTGGACAGCACTGTGGCGCTCCGCAGTGCCCAGTTACATGTATTTGTGTATGCCTTAGTGGTGTCATGTTAGACACCAGCACAACAGCTCCCGGAACGACCTGTTAGCAACAAATCTTAAAAACTGGGGCCTTTAAAACAAATAAACCAAAACCAGAACTCAAAATGCACGCATCATCCGTCACCTGCAGTTTTTGGTATTATTATTTACCCACAAACGTTCCTGATAAATCCCGTGAGTTCGTACCCCGGCTGGGGCCAAATATTTGTGCTGGCTTTTTCATCGTTGCCCCGTCTTTGATATCACCCTATGTGGTGGAAAAGGACGTTAAACCCCCAAACACCCACCCACCCACCCCACGAGTTGAGGGGTTGTCCCTACTCGATCATTCCATGATATGGGGCGGCTGTGTTTATGCCTGTACATGTCTGTATGTCTATATTATATATACGTGTGTAGACACAGCTATACACAGCACGCGTGTACATAGGGTCTGAGTTAACATGCCAAGCACGTTGTGCAAACAGTTGATCCCCATTGTATCGATGGACCACGATCGACAGCCTGCATAAAGAAACCCCAGTTCACAGGGCCTGGAGATGTGTTCAGCCTTTCCCATAAGAAGTCTCCCGACCCCCTCCCGCCACCCCCCCCCTCCACCCCCCTTAGGGTCACTCTTGTAGTGGGGTCGGTAAAGTCACTATATGTTTGTCAGTCATACAACAACGCTGTGGAAATCTTGTCATCGGGTGGGCTTAATTCGTGCATCAGTATCAGTCACTTGGGTCACAATACTAGCGTTTAAAGCTTAATCCGTACATCAGAAACAGTCACTTGAGTCACAATACTAGCGTTTAAAGCTTAATCCGTACAGCAGAAACAGTCACTTGGGTCACGATACTAGCGTTTAAAGCTTAATCCGTACAGCAGAAACAGTCACTTGGGTCACGATACTAGCGTTTAAAGGTTAATCCGTACAGCAGAAACAGTCACTTGGATCACGATACTAGCGTTTAAAGCTTAATCCGTACAGCAGAAACAGTCACTTGGGTCACGATACTGGCGTTTAAAGCTTAATCCGTACAGCAGAAACAGTCACTTGGGTCACGATACTAGCGTTTAAAGGTTAATCCGTACAGCAGAAACAGTCACTTGGGTCACGATACTAGCGTTTAAAGCTTAATCCGTACAGCAGAAACAGTCACTTGAGTCACAATACTAGCGTTTAAAGCTTAATCCGTACAGCAGAATCAGTCACTTGAGTCACAATACTAGCGTTTAAAGCTTAATCCGTACAGCAGAAACAGTCACTTGGGTCACAATACTAGCGTTTAAAGCTTAATCCGTACATCAGAATCAGTCACTCGAGTCACAATACTAGCATTTGAAGCCATTGTGGTGAGTGTAATGTTGATGCAAAGATTTGTATGGGTCGTCAGACCGAAGCAAAGTCACTGCCCCTCTCAGTGTCTCTGCTTGTCTGTCTCTCTTCTGAAAATCCTGAGTCTCAAGACTTCCAAACCTGGATTCGTTCATCTCAATCAGTTTTTAATCGCAGTGAGACTGGCATGGCGTACATTTTAAACTTGTCTGTGTCTAGACCTACTCTAAAATTATCGGTGGCCATTACGCGTAAAGCCTAGTGATAAATTTTGATATTACATTTATGTGCATTTTCAGCCTGCATGTCTCTCCTTTGATATTCGGTGGCCATTACGCGTAAAGCCTAGTGATAAATTTTGATATTACATTTATGTGCATTTTCAGCCTGCATGTCTCTCCTTTGATATTCGGTGGCCACAACCCCCCAAAGCATGATACATCAATTAATCATCATCATCATCATCATCATCATCATCATCATCATCCATTAAGCGTCTTATCTTATCATACATGAGCTCTACGCGCTGAACAAAAATATAAATACAACAGAAATAAATAACACTATAAAACAAAGTAAAATCTGAACACACAAACGTGAATACACACCGACAAATATACATTCAAAAACACTCAAAAACAAATACATATATACATAAGGGGGAGAGGGGGTAGGGGGGGGGGGGGGGGGCGGTATAACTGACAATATCATGTCATGTAATTCCGATATCGTTGTGCATGTTGAATCTCTCTCTTTCTCTCTTTTTTTTTTTCTTTTTCCTCTTTCTTAATTTTTCAGTAGTATTAGCTCATGTAGTGTAGCAACGGCAAGTTTTAAAATTGGTATGAATATGCCTGTAACTTCTACCGTTGTAAAATAAAGGTTCTTGTTCTTGTTCTTGTTCTCTCTCTCTCTCTCTCTCTCTCTCTCTCACACACACACACACACCCCTCCCCCCTTCCGTCTCTCACTGCGACTGACGAGAGACACAGTTGAGTGAATCCTAACCACCCGTCCAACTGAAGCTCATCATTTAGCACGAGCACCGCTAAAACCCACTGGGAATCATTCTCCTCCCACACGGAAGCCCTATCCGCGATACCTGTTCCGTACTCAGTCGCTTCCATAGCGCATCCAGCCGTTTAAATCGCCGCTGCCGCATGCCGCCGGTGGGGTTGCGTCGTAGTAGCCGCTCTTGCCTCGCCTTTTCGTGATATCGAGCTGCAGCGCTGGAAATGATAAGCTATGCGCTGTTGCTGCTGCTACTGGAATAAGCTGTGATGTTTTCAGTCTCAGTCGGTCTTCGCTGAGCCGCTAGGGACAAAGATGTTGAAAGGATGGTGTGATGATCTTACCACAGAATAGTCCTACCAATTAGCATAAAAGTCTCGAGATACAGGGGCTGGTTATTGCCTGGTATTAACCTGTTCTCTGGGGAGACGCTTTTGATAAAGCGCGCATCAGGTGTAGAACCCTCAGACCTGCTACAAACACAGACGGAAGAAACGGAAAAGTCTTTGAACGCTTAGGTGCATAAGGTATAATTATGCAGCTGAAATATGACGCAGTATACTGAATCAGTGCAGGTAAAAGGTGACTGACCAGAAACATGTGTGATCTCTTGGAGAGACAGACACAAGGGTAAAAGTCGGTGACACAAACAGATTAGCAAGGAATGCAATCAGCACAGATGTCGCGAAAAGAAGAGTGAATGACTATGCAGCCGCACTGAACACATATGTGGGTGTTTGCTTGTTTGTTTGTTTGTTTGTTTGTTTGTTTGTTTGCGAATTTAAACGTCCTGTTTTACCACGTAATTCTTGGATAATTGGCTAAAAGACATGGCGACGAAGAAACATTCTGGTTTTTACCCTGAAGCGGGATTCAAAGAAAAATGGTGGATGAAACCCAAGAATACATAGGAATGTGACATGTAACTTGTAGATACATCAATCCATTCATTAAAAAAAAAGAAAAAAGAGAGAGACGGAGAGAACAATGGAGCAGAAATAATAAAAAAATGCATTCATGTGAGGGAGTGTGTCGGAGTGACATTCATGTGAGGGAGTGTGTCGGAGTGACATTCATGTGAGGGAGTGTGTCGGAGTGACGAAAGGTGACAAAAGAAAAACAAAAGTAAACTGAAGGGCCCAGGCAGTGTGGAAAAAGAGTGAAAGAAAGAAGGAATGGACGAATAAAACTGATGAAGAGCTTGTAGTGAACGAAAGACGGTGCCTATCGTAAAAGCAGAAACCTTGAATGTGGAGAAGAGTGAACGAAAGTAGAAACGAACGAATGGATGGAAGTGAAAAAGAATGAACTAACGCAGAACTGAACGAATGACTGAATGTGAACTGAAGGGAGTGAACGGAAGTAGAACTGACAAACGACTCGAATGACTGAATGTGAACTGAAGGGAGTGAACGGAAGTAGAACTGACAAACGACTCGAATGGCTGAATGTGAAAAAAAAGAGTGAACGAAAGTAGAAACGAACGAATGGTTGAATGTGGAGAACAGTACAGAACCATCTCGTACCACTAAAACGGAGATCCACCTTCCGGCTAAAACGTGGCACACGTACATACATGCATGGTGTGTAGAGTGTGTATAATCCCCCCCCCCCCCGCCCCATACACACACAAATTCAAATGATTAAAACACTTGAGGTTAGTAATTGCTTCAATGACAGGTGGCTGTATAGCTTTTTATGTTCCACCACGGAACTGAACAGAAACAGGTGGCTGTATAGCTTTTTATGTTCCAACACGGAACTGAACAGAAACCCGGCAGCGGATCAGTAACAGTGAAGAATCGATAGTGGAAATCACAGAAGCCGGACCGTGAAACCTCGCGCCGGGCGGCGTGAAGATCTAAAGACATCTGTGTTTATATTGACTGACCTCAACCGGTACACTGAGTCTATCGCGCGTGGCGCATGCACCGAACCGTTGATTCATTGAACTGGCCCGTCGCGGCGGATACACGTGGATGGCGGTGGCCCGGGCAGGTATGGCCGGAGTTTGCACTCTGTGTGGTGGCAACATCCATGTATCAAAACTCTCTCACCTGTAGAAATCTCAAGCCTATAGCCGCGAGAAGCCGATACGGTTAGCGCCTGCATTCTGCGAAACTCAGGCACGCCAGTGTACGGGATTGCGGGAACGGGGAAAAAAAACTTGTCTTAGACAAACACCTAGCGGCATGAAACTGAAGAGGATGGAACAACAACTGCAGCAGCAGCCGCCCAGCAGAGGCAGGAACAGCTCTCAGCCTTGAGGGAGGAACTGACTAAAGGCTGGATTGATCGGACTGGAGGCGTTACCGCACGGAGTTTTCCTCCCACCACGCCGAGTGCACTGTTTTGTAGCACTTGGCTGAGGTCAGTTTTGTTTGAACCGAAGCCACAATCCGGCGTACGAGCGCCTACGGTCGGGCGGTGTTGGCGGTGCGTGATCTAAAAGCGGGTTTTAATATTTCAACAGGGCCGTGTTGTAGCTCTATCATCATGTGTGGGACAGATCAGTGTAACTGTGACTGAGGGGGTAGCCGGGTCATCCATGAACGATGGATGCTGTGATCTGGCCTAGTGTGGAGTGACGGAGACAGTAGTCGTCTGAGACTGTGATAGACGCCTGTCAGTTGCACTACGGAGCAGAAATTGACGCAACGTTCAGTCGCACTGACTGAAACTGATGCGACGTCCAGGTGCACTAACTGAAACTTACGCGACGTTCAGCGGTTTTGGCGTGGGCCAAGTCAGCGAGAAACCGGCGATAGCAACTGAGCCAGTTAGTTAGTCAGTCAGTCAGTCAGTCAGCCAGCCAGTCAGTCAGCCAGCCAGTCAGTCAGTCAGTGTGTGCAAGTGTTATTCAAGCCACCACTCGGCATTGCAACTTGAACCTCTTGTTCTCCGCTGTTCAACAGGGTAAAACTGTGTCTTCAGATATCAACTTTCAAAGCCTTTTTCACAGGCTGATCAAAAGGCGGTGAGCTAACCAGCGACCACGACAGTCACTGCAGCTCAGACTCAGTGGACTAAAGTTGTCTTTCAGTGACAGATATTCAGCAGTGACAAAGACCACGAAACAATAGCATGATCGGCATCAGCTGGCGGCAACATCACAGACAGACGCCGGACACGTGGGACTAGGTATCTTGTCATTTCTAGCCTGCCATCTCAACCAGATTCGATTTGTCTTCTGGTCATAGATCGCGACTCGCTGCTGCGTGCCTCCTACATGCAGTGTGCGCCACACACACCGGGCCACACTGAAGCTAACCTGGGAGTCTGCTGATCGTGTGTTGAGAGAGGACCGCGACGAACAGAGATAGAGAGAGAGAGAGAGGGCGAGAGAGAGCGAGAGTAAGTGTGTGAGCGCTTAGTGACAGACAGCGTCTGTGGATACAGTCTGTGTGTGTGTGTGTGTGTGTGTTTTAGTTCGGGCCAAGCCGGGACCGACCCCCCTAAAGGACTTGGGCTTACGGGCAAGGCCGGCACCGTACGCCGAACAAGCAGGGTGGGTGATACACGTACATACACACACAACACGTTGTGGCGACTGACAGTATACTGTCAACACTTCGGCCTGCCGCCGGCGCACGATCCAGCGACTATGCTGTTAGACCTGTTCTGTTCCGATCACAGGGTGACAGTTCGCGGTCTGTCCAAATTCCACTCTGCTATTGCTTCGGGCTCAGCCCAGTACCTGTGAGTGACTAAACTGATAAGCTCTAGATGTTGGAGTCAGTACCTTCACCTGTAAACCTCCAACACTGACGCCGGGCCGCCAAACACTGCGGTGGCTTCGAGGGAGGACACGGTTGGATGACACAGGTAAGAAAGCTCAGAATTGATCGTGCTCGTCTCACACCACGTGGTTGCTGTTGACTAGTGACAACATTGTTAGCGATGTACAGAGTTGGTGCTAATACTGACGCCTTAAAACAGTTGATTAAAACATAGCATATCTGCTACGCTAGCATACATGCTCTCAGGCCTTAGCAATGCTGTTCGTTTGGCTTCGTGTATCAGTGGGCGGTAACCGTAGTTGTTGAAGTTCGTTATTGACTAAGTGACCCCCAGCTGTGTCTGGCTGTGTGGTCTGTACAGTGATATCAGGGTATTGCCGCCACTGTCACAGCCTTGATCACAAAGAAAATACAGCCACAGTTCCGTTCACGAAGCGTGTAATCTACATTGACTTCTCTTTTGTCATAATAATAATAATACATCATATTTATAAGGCGCCCGTCTCTGAAAAGCAGACTCAGAGCGCACACACCCACACACACACCACACCACACACACACACACACACACATGAACATGTCATCACCTCTTCGTGCATATTTACGCTACGGCTTGGCAGTCAGGCTTTAGGCGGGCTGGGATGAAGGAGGGGGGGGGGGGGCAGTTTCATATTTACGGTAAGTCCAGGCAGTGAGACAGTGAATGGGGGTACGGGGTAGGTAGTGTGGGCGTTACACGGCTGTTTAATATTTCGATTTATGTATCATTTCCTTGTGATAACCCTTACCCCTAAATAACGGAAACAAATTACATGTAGTACCCTTCCTGCATTGATTGTACATGTCATTGTACATGGCCTGTTTACTACTCGACCCCACACTGACACTGTCTGCTTTGTTGAATATGTTTTTTATGGTAGGGTAGGGCCATAACGGCTTCTAGTCTTGTTTATCCAGGGGATAGTTTAATGCCGGAGAGGGCTTGGGGAGCATACCTGGAGGTGTTTCTTCCCCTACGTGCTTGCACACCCCACCGTTCGCCGAGTATTGTCAGGAAAGATATAGATGATGTTCTGATTACTTTCAAGCATTGCTTTGCTCGGTTGTAATAGGCCTACATGTTGGTATTCGTATAGCCATCCGTCAACAAAGTGCCTGTCCAGCTCTCACGTGTACACACGCACGCACAAATAACAAGTGTGTGCGCTGAAAGTCCCACGTCCATGTTTCGAAGACGAGTAGGCAGTGGCCTGTGACAGGAAAACAGAAATACAGAGTGAATAGCAGGGTGAAGGTTTGCACATAGGTGTAGCGCTTAGCGGCAGCAGGCTTTAACAGCTTCGTCCTCCAGCCCTGCGGCGCCGTGAGCATTTCAGAAGAGATGGATATGTGCACCGAGGAGAAGTCCACCATACCATACCATACCATACCATACCATACCATACCATACCATACACATGTTCGGTGAAGATTTCCGTGTACTTTGTGTGCCTAGGCTCAATATCGGTGTCAGTTTTGTTGGCAAACTGGTGCTTACGCGGATTACTTATACTGAAATTCGACCGTGGCAGTGACACAAGTACTGAACTGACCTAGATTTAAAAAAAAAATCAATTTCAGTCGTGACAAATCGTTTTCACTGAATGTGTTTCCGGTATTGTATTGTGCGCGAAACATATTTACTGGTATGCCGGGCCAACAATGAGAACTGTGGCAGCGCCCCCCCCCCCCCCCACGGCAAACACACACACACACACACACACACACACACACACACACACACACACACACACACACAGAGAGGAAAGTTTTTAATAAAGCGAAATACATGAAATGCAACTGGTCTAGTTGATTAAAAATCACCTGTTACGAAGGTAATCTTTGTAGAACCTGTCAAAAGGGCCCGTGCCATCTCTCCTCCCTTTGTTGTTGTTTTAGTCAGTCTACGTTTTACGTCGGACTTAATATCGAAAAGCGGCCAGTAGAAGAGGTTTTACTGGAAAACAAAATGAGTACGCGTAGCTCAGTCACCCTGGCCCACTGCCACCTAGCGCCGTTCGTGTGTCCACTATACTGTAAGAATCTTCGCAGTTTAACATTTGCCTGTCTCCTAAAAAAAAAAAAATCCCATGCATTAATGTTTTTATTTCATCTATTTCCATTTAGCTGCCTCCCACCCATTCTGGCTACATTCCGCGATCTGTTTTATGGCGCGCCCCCCTTCCGACATGCTGGGCATATCGGATGCACATGTGTCAAGAGTCACTCAACCGTGGCCGTGTTTTCATATAGCGGCACCAGGACCGTGACAGAGACCTTTGATGTTTTGCTACACGCGCCCAGCGGGGTGTGTCATAGATGATCTGATATTATTGATGAAGAAACAAGAGAGGAATTGTTTTTTGCAGGTAGTGTATTAAACTATGGCGTGGGCGGCGTGTTTTGTGATTGTAAGTTTTGGCTGCTATTTCTTGACAGGAGCTAATGCTACTATTTTCATGCTCACAGACGAGTCTGCGCTGTTTTCGTGGTAGCTATCATCACACCACTTAGACATCTGGACAGTGACAGCGTCAGTAATGCTGGCACTGAGCCAGCAGAAGCGTACTCGATGACGCGGCGACCACACTGAGCGCTCCAGTAGTGTAACAACAGTCGTAGAATCTGAATGTTCGACCGCTCGCGCAAAGTGTAAACAACGTTGTGTCGCATTAAGAGCTGTACTAGGTGGAGTATTTCGAGCGTACAGGCGCACTCACGAGCGAAACTGTTCCAAAACATAAGTTTGCTAAGCAACGATGTAACAAGCCCGTTTAAGGCACTTCGTTGACAGATTGAGAGCGGTATGTGAAGAAATCTAGTTTTAGTAACGTAATCATAGGGTTGCCTGAACTTCCGTTTTGTCTCACTCTTTGGCAACGTCAGACCATGATCCAATCGCATAAACGTAGACACATGTCTGTTGTGCTGGCGGTTCATCCACTTTCCTCAAGCGTGTACAGGTTTCACTTCTTGTTCTCTTCCACAGGCCAGCAAAACCGAGTTTGTACTGACTTAAAAGTGAAACTGGTGAAAGGATTGACGTTCGAGATTTAAGTGAAACTGACAATTCCGAAATTGACACTTTTCTCTTCTGTTCTCTTTCACAGGCCAAGAAAAGCGAGGAGGTGCACGGACATTGCGGAGTGAAACAGCTCTCAAACTGACACAAGAAAATCGACATTCGACAGTGAAACAGTTCTGAAATTGACAAGGAAAAGTGTGAGTGAAATCTGCACTGGCTGTTTTCGTGAGAATTGACAGATGTGTTGCTAGTTGTGTCCGTCAGTGATTGAGTCAGTCAGGGTCGACAAGGGTGGATTGCTACAGCTGTGGCGTGTGTGACATTTCTCTCGCTGAATAGGCCTCGGTGATTCAGGGGAAAGCTGCAAAACATAGGGAAGATATTACCTTTCGTCGTGAGACAATCTGTGAAACGTTCCATACCTGCAGCAGCTGATGGTGTAACGTTGATTCCTACTTGATATCCTTCATCCTTGTTTATTTCTCCAGTGTGCCACTGTACACTACAGATTCTCCAGACCATTTCCGAACAATTCAGTTCCTGGCGATTTTGGATCCGAGAGCGTCAGAAGAATAAATAGCAGAAAGAGAAGAAAGAAAAAGGACTACAAGAATCTCATGGTAGAACGTGCTGTCTTTGTCATAGATCCTCCAGTGTAGCGAGAAATAATGTCCTGACAAAGAGAACTGCGCTGCGTGTCGTCGCCAAGAGAACTGTTCTCCAGTGCCGTCCCAAAAGAGTAACTTCCTCCTTCCGTTTCCTCTTTCTTCATTTCAACTGAAAGACCTTCAGCTTACTTTTCCAAAATGAGCTGCCCATTCAAAGCGATGCAGCGGGATGCTGAAGCGAGGAGGCAGGACAAGACCTCCAACGCAAGCTCCAACGGTTCGTCAGAGAGTTCAGGGGTCAAGGTCACCTTCGCTGAAGGCGTCCCGGTTTTGGACACGTCACGGAAACCTTCCGGACCGGAGACTTACATCACCCTCGAAGAGGGTCCAGTGCTGAAAGGCTGGCAGAGGACACGACATCCGAACCCAGTAACTACGGTTCTGGAGAAGGGTCGCCTAGGCTACGCAAGACCAGCAACATTCTCCACAACGTCCTCGCTGGGTTCTGAAGGTGACCTTGGTGAACTAACGGCCGAGAGGAAGGGTGGACCTGAACGGACTTATAGAGGGAGTTGGTACGCTCATCATACCTGCGTTAAGTCTGCACAAAATCGTAAGTGTCGTTTGTGTCGGTGGTGATGGTTGGGTGGTTGGAGCTGGTCTCGGTGATGGTGGTTAACGTTGGCGATTCTGTGATGGTTTTAGTCGCTTTTCGTGCGTGTTTGGTTGCAGTAACGTGTAGCTTGTGATGCGCCTCTCTCTCCCTCTCTCTACCCCCCCCCCCCCCCCTGTGAAACTTCCCAAACACCCACCTCTCTCTCTCTCTCTCTCTTCACCCCCCCCCCCCATGAAACTCCCAACACCCACCTCTCTCTCTCTACCCCCCCCCCCCCCCCCCGTGAAACTCCCAAACACCCCACCTCTCTCTCTCTACCCCCCCCCCCCTCCCCCCGTGAAACTCCCAAACACCCACCTCTCTCTCTCTACCCCCCCTCCCCCCGTGAAACTCCCAAACACCCACCTCTCTCTCTCTACCCCCCCCCCCTCCCCCCGTGAAACTCCCAAACACCCACCTCTCTCTCTCTCTACCCCCCCTCCCCCCGTGAAACTCCCAAACACCCACCTCTCTATCTCTACCCCCCCCCCCCCTCCCCCCGTGAAACTCCCAAACACCCACCTCTCTCTCTCTACCCCCCCCCCCCCACCCCCGTGAAACTCCCAAACACCCACCTCTCTCTCTCTACCCCCCTCCCCCCGTGAAACTCCCAAAGACCCATCTCTCTCTCTCTCTCTCTCTTCGTAAAGAAGTATATAGCCTATGCCATAAATATAAATATGCCCCCCCCCCTCCCTCCTCTCACCCGCAAACTTGTTCTTCAGTAACTGCTGTTTGGACTGTGCTAATGTTCCGGGGTTTGATGCGACAGCTGAGCACTAAACACATTAGGACATTAAATTTTACCACCTTTTGTCGGGATTTTTTTTGTGTTTTTTCCCCGATGCAGAGCACGGTAGCTTTTTGCTCTACCGAGTTACACACGCAGTGTCCATTTTGTCCTATGTATATGAACCAGCAAATTAGACATCAGCAGCCATATAGAAGCGGACACATAACGTGCTGTATGTCGCTTAGGCACGCTAATGCATTTTGGGAAAGAGACTGAATAGAAACGCGGGAGACAAGTCTTGTAGATTGGCACTACATCCGGCCATTTTCTTGTCAGTACATTAGCGGTTCGTCTGCCTGCTCTCTGTTATTGTGGTCGGGAAAGATTGGTATGACATGTGGAAAAAAAGCACCTAAACGCTTATCAAATCCATTGTCGCCTTGTCCCAGTTTCAAGATGACGGTAGCATTTGTTGATGATGGCCAACACAGTGGTTAATATGGAAACAGTGGACTACAGTGTGAAGATAAACGGTATGGTTACACCAGCTCTCTGCATACAGTACAATCATGTAACCTTTACAAGCCGCGAAAAACCCCATGCAAAACTCGCAATTTTCTTTGAAATCTTCAGATCACTAGGAGCCGCTTCAAGCCACTATTATGCAACCTGCTGGTGTGCAGTGGCGTGTTTGTTTTAACCACCAGTCTTATCATATAACCGGCAGCGGATGGTCGGGCTTGGGCTGTGAAGAGATAATTATTGTGCAACCAGGTGTCTGTAATGTAAAGAGAAACAGTATGTTTTCGGCAGCGCTCTGTAGGGTTCTTGTATGGAGTAGTGAAACTATACTAGCAACGAAACTTCACATTAATGTGCAACCAGATGTCTGTAATGTGAAGAGAAAAATTAAGACTACGCTAATGCTCGTTAAGGTTCTGAATAGAGTAGTGTTAACTATATACTAGCAAGAAAATTCACATTAATGTGCAATCAGATGTCCGTAATGTGAAGAGGAAAATTAAGACTATGCTAGTGCTCGTTTGGGTCCTGTGTGGAGTAGTGTAAACTATATACCAGCAACGAACTTCACATTAATGTGCAACCAGGTGTCCGTAATGTGAAGAGAAACATGAAGGTTACGCTAGTGCACTTTAATTTTCTGTATGGAGTAGTGTTAACTATGTGTTAGCAAGGAAATTCACATTAATGTGCAACCAGGTGTATATAATGTGAAGAGAAACATAAATGTTACGCCGGTGCTGTTTAGGGTTCTGTGGTGCAGTACGTGTGATGTTTACTAGAAACGAAATTCACATTAATGTGCAAACAGGTGTCCTTCATGTATCCAGAAACATTATAGGCGCTCTTTCTTGTTCTGTAAGTGGTGCGTGTTCACTTTGCTAGCATCGTAATGCAAATGAAATGGGAAAAAACAATTCTTTTTCTTTGCCATGGCATGCGGGAAGCCAACTAGCTGAGTTATATTTCTCAAGTTGTTGATCGACCAATGGGTCGAATGTAGAGATGATAAAAATAATCGTATCATGACCTAGTTTTTTTAATTTTAGGATTATTAATTTTTTTCCTCGTGCTACTTGAAAATATTAAAGGACGACTTGTACATCAATACATCAGCCCTGGGGGTGTACTAAAGAATACATAATAGAACTTGAGACTTGAGCTGCATTTTTTTCCCCACCAGTCGTCCTCAGCTTTTTTTCTTTTTCTTTTTTTCTCAAAAATCCGGCCAATCTAAGCAAAGCGAGCGAGAAAATGTCGTCAAAGAATAAACAGAACGGTCAATTTCTTCTCATTTTCGAGAGTAGGATGTGTTTGAGTAGAGGTGATCTGTCTGTTTGCAGGGAGATCTTAGATTTTAGTTCCGTTACGCAGCACCATCATTTGCTGGTAGGATATTGAGCGCCTTTGCCGTCCCTCGTACGTACACGAATGATGGGATAAGAAGATAGATATAATTCCAGGCTGTAATGGGCTGAAAGTGTGCCCAGCAGTGGGTAATTAACAGAGAATGGGTTTCAGATGGTCTTGTATTGATTTAAGCACGCTTTCCTACTACCATTACGACAGGGGGAAAATGTAGGAAAATTGTTAATTTTGCGGGAAATGGGCATTTGGTTATAGATTTGGGTACTGTGTGTGTCTACGATTGGAATATCGCCAACGACAATGTAGCTAGACTTTGTTGTTTCACCATGCGTATGTGTTTTTGTATTCTCTAACTTCTTAACTCAATTCCTACCAAGTGAGTTTGGGGTTGTCCACCAGTGGCCTCACACACACACACACACACACACACACACACACACACACACACACACACACACACACACACACATCATAATTAATTCTGCCTGCATGGATTTAAATTTGGCTTAGTGGGATTGTTGCACTTTGATGAAATACTCGTGTTTTCTGCAGTAAGAGCCGTCAAGGAAGCGTAGATCTTGCCTGATTTTCGCATACAGGGCCAAAACCGAAGAAGAGTCAGGAACGGGATACTCGTTCGCGGTATAAAATGTGTCAAGGAATTATTTTTAGCTAATGTGGTCAGCAGTGAAGCAGTTTAAAACACCGGGCCCCCCGGTTAATTTTTATTTTTGTTTGCTAGTTTGTTGATGGGTTGGTTGGTTGTTCTTTCATATTAGTTTGTTTGTTGAGAATTTTCTTTTTCTTCCTTTTTTTTTTAGGGGGGGGGGGGGGGTGGTGGGGGTGGTTTTATTGTTTTGTTGCTGTTGTGGTCGGGTTTTTTTGATTGATTGATGGCTTATTGTATTTAATGTGATTTTATGTGATTTGATTTAATTGTATTGGGTTGTCATTTTTCCGCTTTCCCACTTTGTAGAGGTCATATCAACGACAGATCAGTGACGAGAGAGAGAGAGAGAGAGAGAGAGAGAGAGAGAGAGAGAGAGAGAAATTCTTTCAAGGATAAAAAGATGTAGGCGTGTAGGCCTGTCTTTCATCTTGTCCTTGCTATACTACAGTAATACTAGACCACTAGACGATCAAATAACAAAATCAGAGACAGAGAGAGAGAGAGAGAGAGAGAGAGGTCTGCACACACTTTCGACTCTCAGGTTATAATATTCTGTCTACTGGATAGGCCAGTTTTTGGCAAAACAAAGTATCTGACATTGAAAGTCCATGTCGGATACTTTGTTTCGCCAGCAATGGGAATCGATGCTGTCTCTTGTCTGTCTATTGCGGTGTTAGGGGTATACGTATACAGTATACGTATCGTATCAGTGACTCGATCGTTGTCAGTTGATGGCAAGGAGCGTCCAGACAATAGACTTCCCCACACAAGACGCCTACTAGTGAGCTCACCGACTTTCTCCGATAAGCGGGTGATAACATTTGTTAGCGCACCAGTCTGTGTATGTCTTCCCCCAATGCCGTGAGAGCTTCTTCTGAACACCACCTTTATCACGTCTTGGAATTTCCAGCTTTCCATCCCATCCCTACGTGTAACACGCGCTGTATAACACACGGGGGTCAAACAAAATGGACTGGCGTTTTTCCGGTGCTACGCTGCTCCAAATCATTGCAGCGTCAATCAGCGGGTTCCCATTCCACAGCACCGCGTTTTTCCAAATTCAAAACGCCATGGCACCGGAAAAACGCATTGGATGTTCAGTTATCGGTTAGAACGATTCTTTTTCTTCTTCTTCTTCCGCGTTCCCTGTTCTGGACTCCGCCTCAGATGATTAGGTTTGTAGTCTTTATAAAAGCAGTGGTCTTCAGGAGGTCCGTTTTGCTGCCCCAGAGTTTTCTGCCAGTGTGGCTCCATTCGGCCAGTGTTGTGTCCTTGCTTCTTTGAAAAGGGGGCAGGACTGCAGAATGTGTTCCGGGGTTTTAGGGGCTGTTCCGCACAGACAGTCTGGTGAGTGTGACAGCCCAAGGCGGCACAGGTGGGCACGCAGTCTGCAGTCTCCAGTTCCTAGACGGAAGATGGTGGTCTGGGTTAGAACGATTGAAAGGGGCCATTTACTAACCAGACACCCACTGTAATTAATACCTTACTACGATCTATATCATGTACTTATGTTGTAAAATAACGGCTTTAAATGAAAGCAGTCGTCGTTGAAAATTTTGCAGCGGCATAGCGACTGAACAAGGTCTGTTTTGCTTGCCCCCCGTGTAACGTCCGGTGAGCCATAGAGGTTTACGTCTGACGTCGCATTAACTTTATAATATTGTGGCGTAAAATGCCGCAAAGCGGAGAGAAAATTGTATAGCCATCCTGAAAATCTTTTTGTCGTTGGGTTTTCTGTTGTTGTTGTGTTCGTTTTGTTTTTGTGTTTTTGTGATTTTGTTTTGTTTTGTTTTGTATTGAGTTTGTTTGTTTGTTTCTTTGTGTTTTGTTTGTTTTGTTTGCTGTTTGTTTGTGTTTTGTTTTTTGCTGTTTGTTTTGTTTTGTTTTTTGTTTGTTTTTTTTGTTTTGTTTTTTTGTTGGGTTTTTTGGTTCTTTGGGTTTTGTTGTTGTTGTTGTTGTTGTTTGTTTCTTGGGTTTTTTTTTGTTGTTTTTTTTTTTGGGGGGGGGGGGGGCGCATGAAGTGTCCTTTGCGACATACAACGCACTAAAGAGGCCACGAAAAGGAAAACATATAGAATTACAACTAAAAGAAAATATCAGCATGAAGGCAATAGAGGTGGTGAATGACTGCGTTTGGTTCTTTCTTCTTGCTTTCATTTTCCCTTCGTCGCTTTTTTTTTTGTGTGTGTTATCCGCTGGAATGTGGATATTCTAGGGAAAAAAGAAGAAGTTCAGTTTACGTGTCTGTGTACTTACAAGTTCTGAGAACTCACACTATGCCATTTTCCTCCTTTACTGTTTTGTCAAACATGTATTGTCTGATCACTGTGGCAGGCATTCATCCTCAGTCTATCAAACTCCTCATAAATTATCTCGCTGAATCGCCGGTTAAATTGACCAATACCTGAGCTGGAATAGAATGATTATGGATTTCAAACAACTCACAGATTCGAAACTCTTTTCAACCGTCTGCATATAAGATCGATTCGATTTGAAAGCCACTCGGTAGTAATACGGTTCGACACAGTCGCACGCTTCGTCCCATTTTTCTCTCGGTCAGTGTCCCAGTAGAATATCACTTTACCGTCGGAACCTCCTCGCTAATAGGTCTTGCCAGTTTCAGATCCATCACTCTTGATGGACAGCGATCACTTTCCCTTTCGGCCTTGAGGGCGAAAATGCACGTGAAACTGACAAAGTGCCAATTACCGGGCTCCCGTGTGTTAGTGATCTCTCATCAGCGAATCAGGTATTACGTCCACAACACGTCCTCTGGGTATGACGTAAGCTGCGCGTTAACACCTGTCCCCGTTCTCTGGGCGGCAGGTTCCGTTATAGCGATCACCTGGTTGGTACTAAATGAGGTCAAACTACCTGTGACTTTGGCCACCTGTCGTGAAATGATGTCGTTTTCAGCAATGACATATGCAACTATGTGCGAGTTGACAGTTGGGGAGGGGAGTTGGGGGGGGGGGGGGCTGCCACTTGCAAAGCTCTGATTGCGAACAGGTGATGCCTTATTTGGACATAATGATTTTTTTTTATACACATGTACCTTTATTACGTCTGATTGTCAAGAAAACAGGCGTTAAGAAACCCTGGCTTATTTTCTGGCTTGCGGTTGAGAGAGAGAGAGAGAGAAAGAGAGAGAGAGAGAGAGAGAGTATGCCTTCGACACGACGTTACAATTGAAGAAAGCAGGCACCCATTGAACACGCCCGGGGTATATTAACCCTGGAAAGTTCCCACGAACCGTGGAGAGAACAAGCGGTTTTTGACGCGCCTATAAATCGGTGATCGAAAAGCGACTTGACGGATCGCAACGTTCGATCGGCTATAGGCTGGCGCCATTCTCTCACTGCTCACCTCGCCTTGCCTTTTACTCGCACCCAGGCGGCTACGTCATTTGAGGCAGGCTAACTGTGAGGGCGTTAAGAGTGCGTGACAATTTCAATGACAAAGGCATGAGAAACTGATTGTTGGATTCTGCGATTACTTGAAAGGAAAAAAAAGACGTTCTGGTTGAAGAGAGAGAGAGAGAGTGAGAGAGAGAGAGAGGGGGGGGGGGAGATTGAGGGGGGGGGGGGTAAGTGGGAGTTAGAGAGAGATGATGATGATGATGATTATGATGATGACGATGATGAAACGTTTATTAGAATAATACTTGTAGGCATATAGATCTGTCTACCTTGCAAGTAGTCCTCACTACGTTTTACAATAATAAAGAAAAACACAAAACAAACATTATAAGCAAAAGATAATTTTGTGTGTGTGTGTGTGTGTGTGTGTGTGTGTGTGTGTGTGTGTGTGTGTGAGAGAGAGAGAGAGAGAGAGAGAGGTACCAGGTCTACTCAGCGTCTAGCGTATCTTGTTCGATTGAAATATGATTTAAAATCTGCCTACGTGCCGCAAATGAACAGTGAAGCAAACAAATCGCGAACCTACTGAGTATGTTTGTGTTTCGGAGCACAAACTCACGGCCTTAAATTTTTTAGGTCTGTCACACTTGAACAGCCGTGCAAACATTTAAGTCTAACATTTACACCCTCCCAAACACAGCCACGTACACAGTTTATACAAGCTGTTACCGACCTCTTCACAATATTTTAACTTTCATGGAATTTTCTCTCAGACTAGCCAATAGTCAGATGGACAAATCCACAAATCCGTCCACCATTCTTGACTCATAAAAGATACATAAATTTTGCCGTTTATACAAGCGGGCCCATTCCAGCAAGGTGCCTAAGCTGTTATAGAAGGACTTTTTTCTTCCTTTCTGCGCTTCCTTTTTTTAAATTTAATTTTCCGTTTAGGTTTCTTTTGTCATAGTCTGGGTTAGGCCCGTAGCCGTGGATTAAATTAACCTCGACTTTTACATACGGACCCTGAATAATGAAAGTTTGACTACGCCTTTTTTTTTTTTTTTTCTTTTTTTTTTTCGGGAACTCACCCATCTGTAACACCAATTCACACACGCTGTATCAACGTAGAGAAAGAAATGTGCAAGAAAGCTGGGATCAAACTGAAGAAAGGCATTTGTTTTGGGGTTTAACGTCCTTTTCCACCACATACGGGTGATATCAAAGACGGGGCAACGGTGAAAAAGCCAGCACAAATATTTGACCCCAGCCGGGATTAGAACTCGCGACACTAGCATTGGAAGTCCAACGCTCTACCATTCGGCTTCCCCGGCTGCCATGAAGCAGCTTGATAAGAATAATATTATTTATTTCCAACACCTGAATGGCAGATTTATTCCATATGAGCTTGTGTCAGCTCACCCACCGACCTTTAATGTACAAGAAATCTGGGATCAAACTGAACGAAAGGGAGCTCGAAATATTTATTCCAAACACCTGAATTTCCTTCCATGTGAGCTTTTGTGAGCTCACCCGCCCACCTGTAACCTAAACATCAAATGTATTATTGAAAAGAGGGTGGGGTGGATGTTTGGGAGTTTTACGTCCTTTTCCACCACGTATGGGTGATATCAAAGACGGGGTAACGAGAAAAAGCCCAGCACAAAATTTGTAGCCCCAACTGGGTGGGGTGGGTGTTTGGGGGTTTAACGTCCTTTTCCACCACATAGGGTGATATCAAAGACGGGGCAACGAAGAAAAAGCCAGCACAAATATTTGGCCCCAGCCGGGATCGAACTCACGACCCGAGCATTAGAAGTCCAACGCTCTACCATTCGACCACCCCGGCTCCCCAGCCCCAGCTGGGATTCGAACTCACGACCCGAGCATTTGGAGTCCAACGCTCTATTGAAAAGACCCCCCTCCAAAAAAAAAAAGTTCAACAAATCGCGAATCCAATTTTTAAAAAAAAGGAAAGAAAAGAAAGAAGGCGGAATATTTATTCCCAAGGACTGAGTGACAGAGCAATTCCCGCCCAGACCAATAAACATTTCTGGATGGAATGAAAACACTAACCTGCACCGAAATGTCAAGGTCACGACAGCCAGGAGAGAGCCTCTCCACTCCTTGTCTCTGACGTGACGTGCCCCTTAAAAGGTGAGCAGGGGCAGTAAACCATCGGGCAGGGCCGACAACCGTTAACAGCCCTGTCTCACACGCGACTTTAATTGACGGAGACATACCGATGTTCATTGTCAATTGTGATCGTTTTCTCAAGGGTGGCTTTTTTAAAGGGAGGAGAAGGGGGGAGGGGTTGGCTTTCATTCTTTTTCTTTTTTCCTGGCTGTACTTGTCGCTTGTAAAGTGTTATCAATCGAGTGTCAAAGTTTGATTATTGGACCATAAATCCTCACCAGTGGAGTGTCATTGTTTGTTATTGGATTTCGCTAGGTAGTTATTACACTCCCGTGTACATGGAAAGTTGCCCTTTGGGGAAAATAGAGATTCCTGATAACTTTTATTGTAATCCCCCCTCCCACCTCCTCCGCCCATATACACGGAAAGTTGAGCATTTGGGACAATAAAGATCCGTAGCTGATTTTTCCCCCGCTCCCCCGTCTTACATTTATATGTATTATATTAATAATTATAAAGACTCTAGAATAATGTAGACGAATTTGAACTTTTTTTGAGTGGAGTAATGCAGTTGTTTTGTTGTATTTTGTTTTGGTTTCGTTTTTGGTTTTGTTTGTTGTTGTTGGGGTTTTTTTTTTGTTGTTGTTGCTTTTTTTTAACCTCAATCCTAAATTTACCGAATTTGTACCGAGACTCACAACAGTTCTTCTGAAATTCACAAGACGTTATTCAGGAATTAAAAAAAAAGGAAAAAATGAAATTCACAACAGTTACAGTTATTCTGAGAAAGCAAAGGATGTAACATCAAAATTTATTAGCCAATCGCAGGCGTTTAAACTCAGATGTCTTAATGTCATTTGTAAGCTCTGATTCATTAAACAACTGAGATCCACCGGGCAGCGAGGCGTGAGCAGGGTTAAGGAACACGCTGACCTCTTGTAACCTACGGAATTTTATGCAGTGCTGCGATAACACATTCCTTTGTATCGATTCTCACGCTTCCTGGAGACGTCTGTCTGGGTTCTGGTCCGTAATCACCGTTGTTTGCCGTGTATCGATTCAGGCAGAGTATCAGACGTTCCTAGCTTTACCCTCAAGCCCCTCCCCCCCCCATCCCCAAGCCTACCCCAAGCCCTCCCCCCTCCACACACACACCCACACACACACCCACACACACACACACACACACACACACACACACACACACACACACACACACGACCTCTCTCGAAGACGTGATCCGGAGCCTGGTACGACACAATAAATTATGGTAAGCCAGGGCATGTCGCATGCACGAAGTAACCAGAACGAGATTGTTGCTAGATGGGAATCCGACTCACAGCCCGAGTACGAAGGCTCTTACCGTGAAAACAACAGTAACAGCAGCGACAACAACAAAACCAAAACAACAATAACAACAACAAACGCAGCACCAGCAAACTCACACACAAGAAAGAACACACAAAGAGAGAAAGAAAGAAAGAAAACAACAATAATAACAACAAACAAACAACAAAACAACACCACCAAAACCAAAACCAAACGAGCAAACAAAAACTACTAGGACAATCAAACAACCCAACACCAAACACCATCTAAGACCTTTGAAGTCTAACCACAACAGAGCATATCACTGCGTTCAGTCGCTTAATTGGTATTCAAACTTGCAGCCTTGTTTTCACTATCTTGTGCATGCACAACTCTCGGCGTGTCGTCACACTCTTTGTATCGTACCCCCCCCCCCCCCCCCCCCGCCTGCCTCCCCCACCCCCTTCCCTCTTATCCCTTAGCGAGCCAATCTCTAAAAGCAAGGTTAACAGTGTTTCGGAATCCGGTCTTTGACTTGTCCGTCAGTGTCTGTGCTCTCCAAGGAAGGTGTCGTCTGCCCGAAGACTTGAAAGAGAGAGCCTGTGATACTCTTGTCAGCAGACGTGAAGCTTTCCGGAGGCGTGATTTTTCATAGCAATTGTGGGATTTGACTGTTTCCTTCTAGGGCTAGAGAGTTTCCGGAGGTTTGGTGTGTAACGAGACGAAAGAGAAAACTAAACACGTTAGCTGTCTATTCACGTGCTGGATTTGCTTGTAAAAAGTTTAGTGGGTGAATGAATGAGCGATGGAGTGAAATGGATAGTCTGGCGTCTAATTCGTTAGATCGATTAAAAAAAAAACAACACTATTTTATTGTTATTGTTCCTTTGTTTTTCATTACAACTTACCGTAGGTTTAAGGGTTAAGGTTAGGTTAAGGCTTAGGTTTAGGGTTAGGGTTAGTGTTCGTGGTAGTGTTAGTGTTTGCAATGGGCGGAATTCTTGCGGGAAAAGCAAAACAAAACGTGCAGCGAGAAAGGGCTATGTTTTACGCGTGAGTGTAAAAAGGATGTATTTGTTGATATCTGCCCTGATGAATTTTTTTACAGCACTCGCAAACATACCTGTGGCTTCATTTCATTTTCTTACCTTGCGTTTTGCTCTGTGTTTTTTTTTCCCGTTCGTAGATAACATTTTGGTCGTAATACGATCTTCTGGGTTTTTACTGAACAGCCACGGAGCTTGCACATAACGTTAAATGGCACAACGCTTCATCCACTGTTAACTAAGAACCTACAGCATCACGTTACAACCATCAGTGAATCATTTAGGACGTTTTTAAAGAGACGCATTCCGACAACTTGCCCGGTGTTGTACTATGTAGGCTCATGCACAGTTAGAGATCTAGGCATGTTGGTACTGAACAAAGAGACGCAAGACGCAGCCAAACAATCAAAACACAACAGCAACAACAAAAATCAACAACAAAAACAACCAATAAACAACAACAACAACAACAACAACAACACACACACACACACACACACACACACACACACACACACACACACACACACACACACACACACACAAAAACACACCAAAAAACGTGTATTCCACAGCCACACCCCAAAAAGAAGCGCGTATTCCACAACCGCGCCGACACGGTTGACTAGAACAGCCTCCCGTGTCGTTGCAATTCGCGTTCGCACGGTCAGCACCTTGTATCGCATTCAGAGCTCCACGTATTCATTACGACAGAGCACACAGTCATGCTCATTCGCAAGCGTAAGTCTCCCAAAACAAAAAAAAAAAACTAAAAAGTTTTTTGTGATGCTAAGTACTCTCAGAATGGACTTCTTTAAAGGAGAACATATTGACTTTTGTTTCACCGGTTTTTTTACTTTTCTGCGCCGTCACCCCGATCCTTGTAGCGATGCGTGTGATGGAGAGAAAGCCACTGAACGGACTCCGACTGAGAAAAAGGACATTTAGAGACAAAGACTGAGAGACAGCTGGCCGTGATCAATATATATATTCTGGCTTGTTTTTCCGTTTGCTACGTATCAGATTTCGGTTTCGCTGTGTCATTTTTTGCGTTTTCTGTTATATTGGCCGCTAGAATGTAGATGTCTGAATGTCTCTATGTTCCTATGGGTTCTGAAGGTGTGTGTGTGGGGTGGGGGGGGGGAGGACTGCCGCTTGCAAAGCTGTAAGGCTGTTTGCCAAATATATAGATGTCCCTGTTGGTCACTGCGACCACTTCCGTGACATTGCTGCTTCTCATTGTAGGGATATATGACTTTCTTTGGTCTAACGCTTCATACCTTGGTCTCTGCCTGTCCTTCATTTTTTCTACTCAGTTGTGTGTGTGTGTGTGTGTGTGTGTGTGTGTGTGTGTGTGTGTGTGTGTGTGTGTGTGCGTGTGTGTGTGTGTGCGTGTGTGTGTGTGTGTGTGTGTGTGTGTGCGTGTGTGTGTGTGCGTGTGTGTGTGTGTGTGTGTGTGTGTGTGTGTGTGTGTGTGCGTGCGTGTGTGTGTGTGTGCGTGCGTGTGTCTGTGTGTGTGTGTGTGTGTGTGTGTGTGTGTGTGTGCGTGCGTGCGTGCGTGCGTGCGCGTGCGTGCGTGCGTGCGTGCGTGCGTGCGTGCGTGCGTGCGTGCGTGTGTGTGTGTGTGTGTGTGTATGTGTGTGTGTGTGTGTGTGTGTGTGTGTGTGTGTGTATGTGTGTGTGTGTGTGTGTGTGTGTGTGTGTGTGTGTGTGTGTGTGTGTGCTCTTTTACTTTTATAATTGTTCTTACGTAGTGTACATTGAGTGAATGTTTTTTTGTTCGTTTTTTTACTTCGGTTTTAAGTTGTAAGGCGCCTAGAGCTCGTTCCCCGGGGATAGGCGCCCTATTATTATTATTATTTTACCTGTTCTACACGCCGATCGACAGTCACTGAAAATAGTCACTGATCAGCGCTGTATGGCTGGTCGTCAGTCCGCAATCAAACAACGTCGTATGCTCAGTACGCGGTACACTTCTACGTCCGTAGAACAACAGTATACTCGAGTCATCACCATGGTTTCTGGTGCAATGTTGTGTCCCAAGTGACTGATTCTGATGCACGGATTAAACGCATCGGATTGAAAGTTTTCTACGGCGTTGTTGTATGTCTGAAAAAACCTGTTGAGACTTTCAACTAAGCGTTTATTTCTTGACGGAGCTGGTGCAGATTTCAGCCAGGATTGAGGCTGTATTTTGTGACAGTTGATGGGATTTTTAGAGTTTAGAGTTTACAGAATCAAATTCGATCTCTGTGTCCACACACACACACACACACACACACACACACACACACACACACACACACACACACACACACACACCTCTTTGAAAGTTGTTTAGGCAACCGAGCGTTCATGAGTATCTGAGTAAAGGATATAATAATGATAAGAACAAACTTACGCAAACATTTTCTCACACAGAGAGAGAGAGAGAGAGAGAGAGAGAGAGAGACAGACAGACAGACAGAAACAGAGACAGGCAGACAGACAGACAGTGAGACTGGGAGAGCGTCAGACATACAGAATTAAATCACCCTCGACAGATTCGGGTACCAACCTAGGTCAGTAAGCTTTACAGTATTCACAGGGGAGGTATTTTTTATTGGTTTGGGGATCCATCACACAACTATTTACGGCTTTGTGGCATGCTAAAGGGCTCCCATTGAAATACCAGTGAGTCTTTATCTGTGTAACGGTTTGTGAGTAGTCTGTCACTATACCTCCTCTATCAGGCTGACAATGAGAGTAGCGGTAGGAAATGTTAAGAAGGGGGCATTGAGTACGTTTCCTAACATTTTATCGCATCGGACTGTCACGGCGATGAAGCGTGGGTGGGAGCCCAGGTCGAGCTTGTGAAATGTGATAACGGTGTTTCCTGGCTACCGGGACAATCAAGTAATAATAATAATAATAATAATAAAACAGCTTTTTGGCTCACTTGTGTAACAAAGTGAGTCTATGTAATAGCCCTCCGTCGTCTGTCTGTGTGTCTGTCTGTCTGTCTGTCTGTCTGTCTGTCTGTCTGTGTGTCCGCAGTAAACCTTAACATTGGCCTTTTCTCAGAATCTACAAATAGCAGAGGCACCAAACTTGGCCTGTTGATAGACAGCCATGAGGACCTTTCAAAACATACCATATTGATTGACCTTGACCCAAGGTCAAGGCCACTAAAGCTGTCTGTTTGCTAGTTTTCATTGGCATTTTCTCAGAATCTAGAAAAGCCAGAGACATCAAACTTTGTGTGATTATAGACATTGACAACACCTTTACTGACATACCTGTATTCAGTGGCTTTGAGTCAAGGTCAAGGCCATACAAGCTGTTTGCGGAAATGCTTCCAAAACCTTAACATTGACATTTTCTCAGAAACAATAAATGGCAGAAGCACCAAACCTGGCTTGCTGATAGACAGCCGTAAGACCTTTCAAAACATACCATATTGACTGACCTTGATCCAAGTTCAAGGTCACCAAAGCTGTCTGTTTGGAAATTTCACATTGGCATTTTCTCAGAATCTAGAAAAGCCAGAGACATCAAACTTTGCGTGATGATAGACATTGACAACAACTTTACTGATATACCTGTATTTAGTGGCTTTGAGTCAAGGTCAAGGCCATACAAGCTGTTTGCGGAAATGCTTCCAAAACCTTAACATTGACATTTTCTCAGAAACAATAAATGGCAGAAGCACCAAACCTGGCTTGCTGATAGACAGCAGTAAGACCTTCCAAGGCATACTGTTTGAATGACCTTGACTGAAGATCAAGGTCACTAAATCTGTCTCACTGGAAATTTACAATTGCCATTTTCTCAAAATCTAGGGATACCAGAGACATCAAACTTTGTACGATGATAGACATTGACAAAACCTGTACTGGCATACTTGTATTCAATTTCGTGAGTCAAGGTCAAGGCCACTCAAAATGTTTTGCGGAGTTCTTAACGTTAGCATTTTCTTAGAAACAACAAACAGCAGAGACACCAAACAAGGCACAATGATAGGCAGCAATGAGACCTATGCAGACATAGCCTTTTGAATGAACTTGACTCAAGGTCAAGGTCAATACAGCTGTCTGTTATGAAATTTTACATTACCGTTTGTACAGAAGCTGCGAAAACTAGAGCTATCAAACGTGGCATAAAGATAGTCATTGATAAGCTCTTCACTTACAGATCTCATTTGAATGACCTTGACCCAAAGTCAAGGTGATACACGCTGTCCTTGGAAAACTGTTATGTTGCCATTTGCCTTTTTCTTAGGAACTATGAACACAAGAGACATCTTACTTCAGGATAGACAGTGATAGCTTTACAAACATACTCTTTTGAATGACCCTGACCCATCTCACAAGTGAGCCAAGGAGGCTTTGCTCCTCTAGTTCCACTTCTGCCGCTACATGTCATCGCGTTCATATGACATATGTTGCATTTGTATAAAGTTATACATTACTCGTTAGAGTGAATATGGCGATGTCACTATGCATTTCTGAACATCCCACCCATTGATTAATTGTTTCATCAAATGTTGTTGTTGTTTTTTTGGTTGTTTTTTTTTGGCCCTGACATTGTAAGAAACTTTTAAACAAAATATTATTGGATTTAAAAAGAGCTCCTTCAAACAAGGAAGGATCAGACAGAGATTACGATCGTCCTGCTAACCTTGATCTTCTTTTTTTTTTTTGTCTAGAGAATATACCGTCTTGTCGTCTGGTTGTCCTGTCCCATGATTCAATAGCGGCCAATTTTCCTCTTTGTCTGAAAGGCTCGTGAGAGGAGAAAGAAATGTGTGGTGGGCATCGAGAGGAGAATTCAGCCAGATTAGGGTACTTTGTCAAATGAAATTCTCGGTAATCGGCGGGCGTTGTCTTTGAAGTTTTGTTTTGCGTTTACCGGGTAGTTAAGACAGATCTTGATGCAAACTTTTAGAGGTTTGTTGTTGTTTTAAATAGGGACGCTTGTTCCTAGCGGGCAACTGGTTCTTAAAGACAAGATTGTGGACAAGTCTGCTTTATTCTTACAAAAGAAGATGTCTTTCCTGTATTTTTCAAAAGGGTTATTTGCGCGTTATTGTTGTTGTTGTACGTTGTTATTGTTGTTGTTGTTGTTGTTCGTCCCCGCTTGCAGTCACGACTACCTTTTTCTGTCATTGCCATGGTCAATAACATTGTAGAATTTTAAAAGTTACTTCATTTCCCGGTGTGTTCCTTTGTATTTTCTTACTTCTCTTTGTTCTGTTTCAGATTGTTTAATTCTGTTTATATATATTATATGTCCAAAGTTATGTTTTCGGTCCTTGTCATATTAGTTTTATTTCAAATAAGTTTCATTTTCACCCCTTCTCTAGAGTATTGTTTCCCGGTCAAAATCTAGCGTCAGATGGCAACCAGCCTGCTTATATGAAGCCAGCTACAAGCTGTATCAGCCGCTAGCCAATCCTAGTTGTGTTTTTTAACACTTCATAGTTACCGTTTTGTCACCGTTTCACCGGGAGAAGGTCAACAGATTTAGTTGCCCCGTCATTACTGGACATTTACGTCAAACTTTGGCGCTATTTGCCCTGTAGACTAGGCCAGCGAACCCCTTTTACTGCTAAGAACACACGGACAAAATAATTAAGTATCGAGTGTTGACAAAAAGACTTTCCGCTAAAGTGTCCACAACTCAGCTGTTGTTTCTTTATGACGCGCGTGTTCTAAATACTTACATGTCCTCTCCTTGGCTTTAGCCTTGGCTCTGAAAGGACCACTACGTCATCGGACCAGGCGAGGACACGTGTCCACTAGAAAGGACATATGATTTGACTGAGGACATGCGTGTAAGCTTCCAGGCGGCTCAAACTCGTCAAGTGCTTGACCCAAGGTCTGGTCAGGGACAATACCGATACTGTCCTTGTACAGAAAATGTCCGCACGCTTTGCTTAGGAAGGGTGGGTGGGTGTTTGGAAGTTTAACGTCCTTTTCCACCAGGTAGGGACGATATCAAAGACGGGTGAATGCGAAAAAGGCCAGCACAAATATTTGGCCCCCGCCGGGATTCGAACTCACGACCTGAGCATTGAGAGTCCAACCATGCTGAGAAAACGCCAATAATAATAATAATAATAATAAAAATGAAGAACTCTGATAGCCTTGTGTGCTATGTTTTTTTTTTTTTCTCTTTTTTTTTTTCTAGAAATCTCTTCGGCGGATAAAATACGAAATAAGATAAACCAAAAGTTGAAAGAAAAATGTGGTTCGCGAAGGTTGTTTTTTTTATGAGTACAATGGACAATTTAATTTTCAGCGCTAAAATACTACCAAACAGATTGACAAAATGAAAAGGACCCATAGGTACCTGCATTGCAGTAGGCCTACCCCGGTGCTTTTTTGATTATTTCCTAGGAGCCGAAGCTCGACCATCCCTTGCCCACTGTATCATCAGACTCGTTGAAAAGGACAAGCCACTGCACACCAGTAGGAGCCACTTCAAACCACTATCACGCAAGGCGTGGGCCTTCCCCGCTAGGCCCGAGACAGCTGCAGATTGCATGAAGTGGCTCCTAATGATCAGAAGATTGCCAGTAACATTGCGATTTTTACATGGGCTTTCAAGAGTCATGCCTTGTTGTTAAGTTGTGTTTCCCCCTAATAAGCACAATCTACCGTCAGGAACTCAGTTTTACTTGTCTGACCGAGAAGTTCCTCGGTCCTTTTTCTGCCATTAATTTTGCCGTGTTTTTTTGTCTGTTTGCTTTCGCCCTCCTGATAGAACGTTTCCAAAGAAGACAAGTTTCAGGGTCATTGGTTCTGATCACTTACGATTTAGGCTCTGTGTGTGTGTGTGTGTGTGTGTGTGTGTGTGTGTGTGTGTGTGTGTGTGTGTGTGTCGGGAGGGAAGGGCAGAGGGCGCTATGGTCGGGCAAAAGTGCGTGAAAAGTCTGTTCACAGTATTATGTCTATATACTAATGCGTCATGGTTCAGTGAATTTCCTGAGAAGGTCGATTGAATATTCCCCTTAACCGTTAGCAATAGGTTTCGGGTCACGTGCACTGAACCGAGAACAATAAGTGTGTAATATGGTAAATCTAGAAGTCAGTACTCTGTGTGAATGAGATATTTGTGGGTTTGGGATTCAGTAGTAGGCCTATGAACTAGTTTCGCTGAGCCAAAAAATCTTTAGTTCACGTTGTTGTCAGCGAATGAATAGGACTTACGAAATCCATGCGCTTACTTTCCGCAGTACCTCTTAAGTTGTCGTGAAAACATGGCCTACTTTATTTTGTGTCCTCCGAAAATTCACTTATCCATTCGACAAATTTAGCATACTTATTTCACTCTGCTGATCACAGAACTATTTGTAACTCCACTAAACGGGTCAGTAATCTCCCAAGAAAGGTACATTTCACTCACCAGTCAATGAGTTTGACCCTCGCATTCAGCGCCTCGTTCTTAGGCAGAGTTAGCCGTTTAAAATCGCGCCCCCCGTATAACTCAAGGACAATTACTCTGGCTCGCCAACGTCCAATAACTCTAATTGACTGACAAAGTGATCGGCACGGAGGGTGATTAATCAGATGCAAGGGCAACGGTCCTGATTAAATGTCTGTTGAATTGCGACGCGATCAGTGCCGATGTTATCGTGGAGTGTTACTCGTCTGCGGAATGACTAATCGCCAGTGAAATTGCAAGCACCTGGCAACCTTGTCGGGGGTAGGTGTGTGTGGGAGTGGGGTGGGAAAGGGGGGTGGGAGGATTTCGTCTGACGCGATTGGCACCTGGAAATCAGGCCTTGAGGTCGTGGATTTTATGTAATGTAGCTTCTCTTTGTATTGAAGTGGCAACACGCTGCTGAAAGGCAGTTGTGTAGGATTTAAAGAGCAGGTAGGGTACTGCAAAGAGAAGAATTTAAGGGAATACGCGTTCGTCAAATCCGTGAGACTTTTTCTGGTTGAAAAATTGCATTGATTTTGTCAACCAAGTATGCTTATAAGTGCGTGGTTTTTGGCTGTCCGGAATAAGCGATAGGGTTCCAAAATTTACGAAATAAAGATGGTGTAAAGAGAAGGGGGTTGGGGGGACCGGGGAGGGGAAAGACAGACAGACAGACTGACTGACTGACTGACTAACTGACTGACTGACTGAGCTTAAACGTTTCTGATTCGAACTGTGATTTACTTGGTGACAGACAGACAGACAGGCAGACAGAAGAAAACCGTTTTTATGATTCGAACTGTGAAGTCATGCGAAAAATCATTCCGCGCTTTTTTTTGTGGCTTACCCAAAATCACCTTTACGAAATCACCCAGTCGAAATGATTGGGGGCATGACCGTTATAGCTTCAAAATAGCAGACCACATCTATTCCTAGTTTTAAGAGGCCTTTCTAGTGTGATCTCCTAAGCGTGAATGGTACGTGGTTTACGCAAAAAAAAAGAGATAAACACAAAAGCGAATGTTGAATGCGTGACATGCGCCTTAATTTCTGGCGAGAGGGTACTCTCTCTCTCTCCTCTCTCTCTCTACATCTCATCATCTCTCTCTCTACATCTGCCCACTGTGGTGAAGTGACAGTTCCGGCTTGCATTGATTTGCAGCAGCGAGCATGCACCACATCCTACTTGTCCGAATTTACGCTAATCAGATCTTCACCTCTTGGAATTGTCCTCCGCTGAATGTGTATGTTTGTTCCTGTGTGAAGGATAATGCTAGAGAGAGGAGAGAGAGGGGGGGGGGAGGGAGGGCAGAGGAGAGAGAGACATTACAGAGCAAGTCCCCTTTTATACCACGAGGTGTAAATCACAAAACGGGCATACGAGTGTTTCTGATGCTATTCCGTTTCAAGGACAAGTCGACGATGACTGCTTTTACTCAAAGTATATAATGTATGAAATACGCGCATAGCACACGCTTTTGCATCTGTAGTAAACGCGTTAGTCTGGTTGATAAAACTTAACCAATTCTCAGTTTCACCGCCGACAGGCCGTAAGTCCGTAGGGAAACGGGTGGGTGGTTGGGTGGGGTGGGTGTTTCGGAGTTTTAACGTCCTTTTCCACTACATACGGGTGATATCAAAGACACTCGGTGTTACTCAAATTTGAAGAATGGGGACAAGCAGGCGTGCTGCCACTTGGCAACACTGTCTTTTGCGGTGGTGATTATGTAGCCGATTAGCACCGGAAACAATCAAGGCATTCTTTAGCACTACACTTTTAGCACCGGAAACACTCAAGGCCACTTTTAGGCGTTCTATGGCGCGGGTTCAGTAGCGTTGGAAACACTCGAGTGTTTACTCAACATTTTGTTTTTTTTTAAATGAGGAAAACCACGGTGCTGCCTGCTTGGCAACGCTCTTCTTCTTAGCGGCTGTGGTATATTTGGGTAGCGGGAGTAGCACCGGAAACACTCAATGCCATTTCGTTTACACCCCCTCCCCCCCCCCCGGGTCCTTACCCCACCCACTTTTAGCGTTCTATGGGTTAGTAGCGTCGGCGACGATGTGTATATAGAAGACGCGTCAGATAAAGGGAGGCAAGTGTCTTCAGATAAAGGGGGAATAACTGTCAGGCGATAAGAAAAATAGCCCACGTGCTAGCGGGTATCGGGATGCCAGCAATGGCCCGAGTTTAATGGGGGTATAAAGTAGAGACAGTTGCCTATCGGCTCTATACATACGCTGGCAGATGTACGGACGGTGAATGTAGGGGTGCAGACAGTGACCCGTGGGCGCCTTGGATTGAAACTGTTTGGCGCAAGAGAGCCATTACAGATATGATTCTGTTTGGTGTTTTATCCAATCGTTTGTTTTATTAGTTCACCTTCTGCCCCCTCCTCAAAGCAACCATTTCTATTACAAATGTGGCTGTTGTTGTTGTTGTTGTTGTTGTTGTTGTGTCTGGTGTGTGTCGAAATCACACAGGTATGATCGAGAGTCCAAGGTTTGATCAACTAAGCGATCGTGACGCCTTCCGTCCGTCTTTGACACCACCGACTGGATGGCCAGATCAGTTAATGAGACAACCACCTCCCGTGTCTCGCCTTCCCCACTCTCCCTCCGACATATCTGCAAAGATCACGTGCTGTGCACTTCACAATTTTTTGCAAAAAAGAAAAAAATGTGTTCAGTCTTTGGAGCAAAAAAATAAACATGGGCTTGAAATATATCGGGGGAGGTGAAGGGGAAGGGGGAGGGGGGTGGCAAAACATATCTCGGTCATCTGATTCTGAATTTCATAACCGTTATCTCGGTTTCGTTCATCATCTTCATCCCTTTTGTTCTGCCGTATACACGTGTTCTGAGGACAGACAACCCGCAATAAACCCGTCTTCACAAGGAAACCTTCGCCAGATTTAGCGCAGAGGAAAACAAATATAACCGCAAAATATCTTTGAACAAGTTTTCTCTTTCAGGAGCCGAACCTTTGAAAGGAGTTTCTCCTTCCGTTCAGCCGAAAAAATGAATGATGCATCACCATGACATTGATGGATGGAAGGTCTTGGAACTTGTCGAAGGTAAAAGAAGAAAGGCTGCAATTGTAATAAGTCTCTCTGGGTGACGTGTTCTCTTCTGCTGTTCATCCCTGGAATTGTCTGGCCGCTTTTTGGACACTGAAGCAGTATTACAGGAAGAAATGTTGACGTCTAGCCAGGATTCCAACTGACGACCCGAGAATTGTCAAATATTTAGTCAACTGTTCTTCCAGCTGGATTTTTATGGTTCTCTGACGGACAATGACAATGACGTTATTTTGGAACGGTGTAAATTTCCACATAAACGTCTGTTATAGAATTTGCCGTTCAGTAAAAGATGAAACAATGAAACAAAGCAGTTAATGCGCGTGTCCGCTGCAGAGCACACCAGTTGTAAAGTTCACATGCTATACACTTCAGTAGATTTCCATTCAAACGGTTTCGTATGCTTGTGACCTCCGCGCTGAGAAACCACAAGATAGAAGGTGCCTTTTCACTCTTAGCTTTGACCGAAAAGATTCCGGCGAAAGTTGTTTGTATTTGCGCTGTAAGCTCTCGCCAGCTGAAAGAGCAGATGTTATTTTTTGTCTCAGACAGAATAGAAAGGTGTAAATATACTTTGTGGAAAATGTTGAAGTGTTCATCGCTTCAGACCACCTATGAAGAAAAATGATATGCTACAGCTGACAGCAATTCGTCTTGCATCTACGCACACACACGCACGCACACACACACACACACACACACACACACACACACACACACACACACACACACATCCCCTTCTACACCCACTCTCTTCCCCTCATCCGCATCAGTGCAACTTTGTCCTGGCAGCCTTCATCTTCAGAAACACAGGCCCAAACCCTCGTTTACAAAGACAGGGAAACATAGCTGTTTCTCAGTTTTTGGACAGTCTGTGCAATATAGATTTTCTAAGGTGATGTACTTTAGACAGGCTGGTGATTCACGAAAGTTCAGCTGTAGTCGTAATTTTCCTTTACCTACATGCATTGCTGCTGATTATAAGAGCAAACGTAACCGTTTCTCACACTTTGACTTGTTTTCACATCGCACGCCATTTGAGGCAAGCGGTCGTTCGCCACGGCTTTGGGGAAAGGTCAAAGCTTTCTCGTGCCCTTGAAATGTATTGAAGAATACCCAACAGCCACACGTTCCCTGAATTGTAGAAAATATTACAGACAGTTTTTACCTCTGTTGTAGACAGAACAAGATGTGCTTGGTTCAGTGGATTGGCAGAAATCGTTTTGTATCTACTGTATTCTTTCGTAAATTGTTAACTAATTACATTTGTTGTTGTCGGGGGGGGGGGGGGGTCTTTCTTCTTTTCTTTTTTTTTTTCTTTTTTGGGGGGGTGCATTTTTTTCTACACTGGACTAGAGACAAACATCAACAAAAACAGTGACATTGACAATGTACAGTGAAACCGCAGTTGGTATATATACAGATGATGTAAAACGTATTGCAGACAGGTAATAATCACATTTTCTTTTCTGGTTCAGTCGTGTATGAGGAAGGTCACATGCGCCTCAGTGTGCAGTTGAGACCGACTTTCGCTGTCTGCACGACACCGGAGAGCCAAAAGACCATTTATGCAGTCGTGTATCGGCTTTAAGACTTGTATACAGACACACAAAAATCCACTTTGCCTCTGTCGATTTGCAGGGAGAGTTTAGCCGCTGAATTTCTAAAGCGACCGACCCCCGTAGAGCTTTTCAATTTTGTCTACATTGAAAGGGTGGTGGAGCGGCGCCTGGACTAGACTTACATATTGACACACTTTCATTAAACGCCGCCTAACGGTTTGAATAACTCGCGTTTAATGAGACGCGTAATGCATGTAAGTGTCTGCTATACACGCCCCGAGATCGGGTGAGAGAGGGGTGGGGTGCAGCGCGGTGCAATCCGCGATAGTTCTTTTTCAATACTATATATGTCTGAACTTGAAGCATTTGCAGATTTTTTTTTTGGTCATGACGAGGACTGAAAAAGGACAGAAAATTTGTTTGAAGGTGCTCTTATATCCTAATACAATTTTTTTTAATTGTAGAGTGCAAATTGGGGTGAGCGGTGGTCTAACAGGTAACGCGTCGGATTTAGCCGCTGCGCTACTGAACGGCCGTCACCAATGCCATGGCGATGAAGCGTGGGTTCGAGCCCAGGTCGAGCTTGTGATATGTGATACCGCTTTTTCCTGGCTACCGGGCTGCTCGTCGGGGGTTTCTGTCCGGGTTATCCGGCTTTCCTCCCCAGCAAAATTGTAAAAAATTAAAAAAAAGGATAGGTATTGGTTGGCGCTGCACCGCGGCGACGCGCTTCCCCCGGGGGAAGCAGCCCGAATTTCCCGAAAGGGATAATAAAGTAGTAAAAAAAAAATCGTGATACACATCGATAAGAATTGTCGAGTCATGTTCACGTACAGCTGGATTCATCAGACATAAGCAGTCCGATTCCTACATTCACAAAGGCTGTTTGGAGCAGTGTAGGGCGGCTGGGATTTTGACTGTGTGTCGGTAGGGTGGCATATTGGGTTGGAATCAAAAGGTGTGACAACTATAAGATCCTACCGTGACACTGCACCCGTTAGAAATCCCGAACGAAGTCGCTGTTTTTGCGTTCTTGTATCCCGCGTGCGCATCCACCAAGTATTCGAGTAAGATGCAACACATGTGTGTGTGTGTGTGTGTGTGTGTGTGTGTGTGTGTGTGTGTGTGTGTGTGTGTGTGTGTGTGTGTTACCACGTGCTGTGTACCTGTGTAGACTGTATTTGTGAAACACCTTGACTGGGGGATATTGCTCTTTGCAAGAATGCTACATTATTATTATTATTATTTATTATTATTTATTTATTTATTTATTTATTTTCCAGAGAGGAGTGTAGTTCTAGTCTAGCACAGTTGAGTGAATGGAATTTGGGAAATAGGATTAACATGTATGCACAGAAGATTGACAAAACGCGCATGGCGCGACGATGTGGCGACATGATTCCCACGGGAAAGGCACCTCGACTTATCGGCTTTTTCAAAACAAATTCGGCTTTTAGCCGAGATCCGACCCCAAACGACATCCCTGAGTGTACTAAACAAAGGCAAACCAATGAAAGCAGGGGCTTTGGCAAGGGTAACTCGTCATGTTCTGACAACTCAGTATACGTGTAATACGTTATGATGATAAATGGAAGGATCTGAACGATGTACCATTTTCCGTTTTTCTAGAACGCACTTGGAAGTAGTTGTTTGCTCTGAATGAAGCAGCAAGCAAGCATTTGTGTTATTTTTTTATTATTATTCACAGAATGCGTTAACTTTGTCGTGTCTGTTGTCCTCTGGTGTCAAACATCTTTTGATCTCCTGTTGTTTTCAAACAATTCGTTTACCGATCCTTTTCAGTTCGCTCCTTCAGTTAGTGGCAACCCCTAACATGACCTTTCTGACCCCATGAGGCCACATCCTATTGTACAGATATCGAGAGGTCATTTCCCGTTCTATTGATTTATCAGGTTGCCGACTTCAAAGGCACAGGCTTTGGGCGGTGAGAGAACAGTTCGTTTCCTTGCATTCATCATCTCTATACCGCCACCTGCGAAAAGGAACTAATTGCCTATTAAGTCCTTAGCAACTTCGGCTGTATTTTCCACGATGACTGTACATCTGAGACGTTAATTTACAATAGTGTCGTTTTTGTATGGCTATACTCTCCTGGGTGTGTGTGTGTGCAGTTGCCGGAAAAGCCTGTCTATGGCACGGCATACAGAACCTTGACCAGCTGGTCAACGAACTTGTACCACACAAACAAACACAAAAATCAAAGCAGACATCGACACGACACCAAAAGACAGAACAGAGGCCAGTGAGTGTTCATGGTCCTGACAAGCAAACAATAGCCACCTTGGCCAGATACCCGGACTCCTAAATCTAACGCCATCTAGCGGCCACGTTGGTGCCATCGACACGCGGCGGTTTCGCACGACCCTCGTTTTCTACAATACACGTAGCACCCCCAGGGGGATAATCAAAACAGCGGAGAGTGTTTCCCGAGCTGACTCGATTTAAAAGTTTGAATGACCATTATCTATAAGCCAGTTTTGTACATCTCTGTGTGCATCCATCTTTCATTTTCATTTTGTGGTTGTTGTTGTTGTTGTTGTTGTTTTTGTCGTTGTTGTTGTTGTTGTTTTTATACTTGTTGTAAAGCGCCAAGGACTCACTGAATGCATCCACTTCCCCTTTTTGACATGAATAATAACCAATAATAGGTTTTTTTCGGATTTTATATATAATGACAGGTTACAGGTTCTCCCTTTTCTTCTTCATATCAGTGCATGTATTATTATTATTATTATTATTATTATTATTATTATTATTATTATTATCCGCCGTCTTTCTTATCCCCCGTGGTACCGGACTTTGGCAATTTGCCCATGCAACAAATCCCTGCCGTTAGTTTTCGAGAGGGTTGCCGACAGGGGATGGTCCCTTAATTGAGAGCTGAAGAAGGGCTGTAAACAAGAGTAATGTCCCTTCTGTGTCATACGGGTAACTGACAAGTTTGCGCTCCTTTGACGGAGATCTGGGGAAAGAGGTGATAAGGATTTGGGGCCCCCCGCTAGATGCCAGAGGTTCGCGGTAGAGTTACATGCCAACGCTATTGTAGGATCGAGTATCGCTGGGTTAAATGTGCATATTCCGGCCCCCGTGGTGTAGTGGCTAGCACTTCGGACCATGGGCCGGGAGACCCGGGTTCGAATCCCAGCCGAGGCATGCGGGATTTGTCCTACCTAGGCCGGCGCCTACCCAGAGCGGGCGTGCTATGGGTCCAGTGAGGAGGCTCCGCTGTTACCATACAGCCCATTCTCACCCACATCACTTGTGCGACTTTGGGGGTGTTTCCCTTGGCATGACACATCTCATGATGTGGACCATTACACGGTCAGCACCGCAGGTGCCGTAGTTGCCGGGCCTAATCAAGGGCGGGATATTTTGACCTGTCCCGCATTCCTAAACCGTATGGACCTCCATAGCATGATCAGACCACCATCCTCATCTTCATCATGATAATGAAATATGCCCCGGCTTTCTTATTGTGTGTTAAATGAATCATTGAAAAATCAGTCTGGTGCGATGTGAGACATCACCAAAACAGCTCAAGGCTATGGGTAGGCATGGACATATCGGAATATGGACCGTTAACATCCCAGCCAAGGATGAACGGAGACAAATATCTTAGTATCGAATATCTCTAGGTTCATGGACAAAGTGGGGGAAAACCCAAAGCTTGTCTGTCCTGTCTTCTGGACAAAGTGGTCATCTTGGCGTTAAGTGGTTTTTCATACGTGTGGGAAACGTTTTGGCGACCTGAGTCAGTGTCATCGGATCAAATATCGCCAACATGTTTCCTCAGGCCTTGGCTATTCTAGACATCTTGAGTTAATCACAAAAAGATGTAGTATGCGGAGTGTCTCCCGTTGAGAAAAGTACTTATTGAAGTCTCGGATGTCTGATCGTGGATCGGGGTATTTTGGACACTTGTCTCGGACCGTCGGAATGCTTACGAGTAAGAACCGTTAGAAGTAAAAGGAAAAAAGTGCTCTGAAGTTGTCCTTTTTCTGTCCATCACCGTCAAGGGTAAATAAAATGTCGTAGACTTGTCGGTCTGTCTGAACTGAATAGTGTTCACTTGGACTGTTAAGTTAAGGTAGCTAACCTCTCAGTTCGATGTCGTTTGTTTGTTTGGTTTATTTGGTATGTGTGTTTTCGGGTTGTGTTTTCATGGGAGGGGTGTTGGTTTTTGTTTGGTTGCTTGGGTTTTTTTGTTTGTTTGTTTGTTTGTTTTTTGTTTTGTTTTGTTTTTGCTTTTTTGTGGGGGTGGGTGGGTGGGAGTGGGGTGTTGTTGTTTTTGTTTGTTTGTTGTTGTTGTTCGTTGGCTGTAGATAGGTTTATTGAGGAGGTGTGGGGGGTCTAATTTTGACTACTGGTCCAAAAGAAACTGCTGTCGAACGGAAGAAAGTTGTGCAAGAATTCTCTGAACTTTGGAAATAAGAATTAAGAGGATGAGCTGAAAATTTCCCCGTTCTTTCGCCAGGAAACGCCCTTGATCACTGGCAATTTTGCATCTTCTCTTGCTTTGTCTGGCTTCAATTGATAAACACGACAAAGACAGTTTATGATAGAGAATGCTTTCAACCACATGCTCATCCGGTCGTTATACACCCTAGAAGACCAGCATGCATGTCATAATGGTTATAATTCACTTGAATGATAAGAGCAGTTCTAGTCATAAGGTTTCTGTAACTGTTGTGAGTGGGATCTGTGTTTAGTGACTCAGCATTACTGAATGTCAAATACTTCATTGCTCGCTGCACGAAGAAGTCTTTTTGGCGTAATAAAATAAGCCGTTTGCAAAACACAAAGAGTCTTGCTGTTGTGCGATTCAGTTGCATTAGTTTAGTAATGTGCGGTTTCTCTACAAGATAGGAATTTTACGTAGCAATATGCACAGTTGATTTTCATGTCCTTGCTGTTGGCAAATCTCTCTTAAAGGTCTTTTAACGACTGTTGCTGAAAGAAAACATTTCTCCATCCTCTTCTTTGAACTTTGAAGTTCTCAAGCGTTCGTGATGACCTGCAAGGAAGAAATGAATAAAACAACTTATGTAAGCATTTTCCTGCACAGAGAGAGAGAAAGAGAGAGAGTATCGCAGATTGTCGTTTTCGTCAGAACATAAAATTTGCCTTTGCACGGAGATTGGGAGCAATGCCTGTTTGAGTGATCTCTCCTGAAGGTCATGTCACTCGTGAGCCATAAAAGCGTTTGCCGTTCTGTTTATGGGCACAACAACAACAAGAACAACGATATATATAAAGCAAAAACAAAACTTACTTCCCCTACTTTCAAATATATATATGTGTGTGTGTGTGTGTGTGTGTGTGTGTGTGTGTGTGTGTGTGTGTGTGTGTGTGTGTGTGTGTGTGTGTGTGTGTGTGTGTGTGTTGATTTATTCTTATACAACCGTACATCCGTACACGCGGCAGCATGTGTGAATGCATATCATAAGCAGGCTTCATACCCACTCTCGCGCAAAAACGCGAGTATTGAGGACCTCACTAGGGCGAGTTTGGGTTCTTGAGTAGATGACGGCAGTCCTGAGCAACAAGCCACTCGGAAAGATCAATGGTATTATGGCACTTGTGTCAGCCAAACGTCAGAAAGGAACTGCCAGTCAATCAGCCACCAAGCCTCTTGTATTGGAATACTTTCAACAAACCGTCACGCCAGCGCCTAGTTTGACATTTTGGCAAATGAAGTGTTCCACTTCCAGCTTTTTTTTTTCGGGGGAGGGGGGTTGGGGGTCTCTCTCTCTCTCTCTCTCTCTCTCTCTCTCTCTCTCGTGTGTGTGTGTGTGTGTGTGTGTGTGTGTGTGTGTGTGTGTGCGTGTGCGTGGACGGGGAAGGGGGGGGGGGGGGAGCGGCGGATAAAGCCAGTAGAACTGACGGTATATACACGTCATACTACGCGGCAAATCTCTCTCTCTCTCTCTCACTCACACACACACACACACACACACACACACACACACACACACACACACACACACACACACACACACAGAAGTTTCTCAGGTCGAACGCACCAGCAAGCTGTTCCCTGCAACAATGCCAAACCTTCCGCGTTCGACAACAAGGGGTCACGAATTAAGACCTCGGGGAAGGAAAAAAAAAAGGAAAGAAAAGAAAAAAGCTACACATTAACCTCTTCTCCTCTCACCTCCGTTCTTTCCGGTCTGTAGATAGGTTCGTCAGTTAACTTCATTATCGCTGACGGGTTGAGGGGGACCAAACATAGTTACGCCTGTCAACGGAAAACACGCAGATAACAAGCTTATGTCTTAGTGATTAGTAGTCTCACACGGGGCTCGCAAGTTAAGTGACTGGTGCTGTGAAAACAAACAGGGGGAGAAGTATGGAGGGCGGCAAAAGGTAACTCTGGCATGCCTGGCGAGTTATCTGCTACTTGAGTGTTGAGTTTGCTCGATAGCTCAAATGTTCTTTTAGTTGTAGGAACTTTCTTGGCGGACACGCGTGTGATCTGTGTGTGCTGATAATTGTCGTGGCCATTGCTTTGTTCACAATCGTTGTGACTGATATTGTATTTTGACTCTAGTTGAGAGAACAGTGTTTGCTGCTTGCTTAATTATGACTTTAGACTTCTCTTTGATTTTATGAGGCTATTTTTAGGCATTAACAGCTGATTAGTATTTTTATTTCACTGAGACGGGCGAATTTCGTCTATGCTAAGTTTTGGAATAGTTTCGCTCATGAGGGCGCATGTCCGATCGGAATACTCTATCTTGATGATTAGTACAGCTCTTAATGCGACACAATGTTGTTTACACTTCGCGCGAGTGGTCGAACATTCAAATTCTACGACAGCTGTCACACCACTGAAGCGCTCAGTGTGGTCGCCGCTTCATGGAGTATGCATCTGTTGGCTCAGTGCTAGCATTACAGACGCTGTCACTGTCCAGGTGTCCAAGTTGTGTGATGATAGATACCACGAAAACAGCTCAGAACGATCTGTGAGCATAAACATGGTAGCATTAGTCCCTTTAATATCTGGTGCCAGATCGTATCAACGTCCCTCTGGGAGTAGTTTTCATTCCATCTGATCATAATTATACTCAAGAGAGTTTGATAACGTCCTTCCAAGTTCAAAGAAACAAATGGCAAATTTCTTACAGCAACGGCCGTTAAAACCCGTGTTTGAGGAATGTACCACCATAAATCCTGTCAGGATCAAGAATATTAAGTTGCTGTGTGAGAAGCAAGATCAAGATCAAGTCCGCCTGACATGCCGTGTAGTTTGGTTCGCCAGCGGAACGTCGCAGAAAAGCAGTGGCAGGACCTTTTTCTGTTCAAGAACCGGAGCAGAGGCTATCAGATCTATTCACCTGCACTTTAACAGGCGCTGGAATGGAGCTTTTACAATCTGTGGACATGTTTCCCTGAATACGCCCTGTATTTCTGAACATCTTTCTTGACGTTTCACCTTTCACCTCTACGTAGAGACCCTTCTGTCAGCAGCCCTGTGCCAGACATATCCCTGCGTATAGCTACGAACTAAAAAAAAAAAATCTGTTCCTGATGAGCCCAGCGTGATGCAACAAGAACCAATTATTCCCCCCCCCCCCCCCCCCAGTGACAGTCGGCAAAAGATAGCAAACTGTGCTCCCATTGCTAGCAAGCACGTTCAGCATCGTAGGAGGTCGGACTTTCTGTAAATTGGTCGTGGGTCGTGGGATTAGCCACAGCGAACGCAGCCCTTTTAGGAAGGTGAACCAGATAAGACTGGTATGGAAACGAACGTATTTTTTTCTATTGTTATCAAGCCTGTTGTTTCCTTGTCTTTGCCGATATAGCCGAATGGTAGAGCGTTGGACTTTGAATGCTCGGGTCGTGAGTTCGAATCCCGGCTGGGGCCGAATATGTTTATGCTGGCCTTTTTCTCGTTCCCAAGTCTTTGATGATCACTCATAAGTGGTGGAAAAGGACGTTAAACTCTCACACACCCACCCTCCTTGTCTTTGATATCAGCCCTACGCCCTCAGACTACACTCCCATTGGAAAGGTGGCCGCGGGATTCGCCGAGTTGGTTCATGAGTTCCAATCCAGGATGGGAGCCGGAAACATATGCAAGGGGTTTCCCCGTTGCCCTGTCTTTGATACCAGTCTTTAACCTTTAACTTCAGACAATCAGCCAGTCAGCCAACCAGCCACCCAACCAACCAATCCCCCCCCTCCACCCCCAACAAACAACCAATCAACCAACCAACCAACCAACCAACCAACCCCCCCCCCAAAAAAAAAAAAAAAAAAACAGCCACCCAACCAACCAATCACCTCCTCCCCCCCCCCTCCCCCCCAAAAAAAACAAAAAAAAAAAAAAAAAAAAAACCAGTCAGCTCCCACCTACTCACCCAAGACTCACTGCAGCAAACACGAGTATGATCAAAGTGCAACACCCCCCACTAAGCCAAATTTAAATCCATGCAGATATAATGATATGATTTTTTTATTGACGCTAGGGGTGCACAATCCCATACTTACTTGGTAGGAATTGAGTTAAACGCGGCATCACGATCAGTAAATTGCCAAGCGAGCCCCGTGTTGTTGACACTGGATGGATAAATCAGATTTTAGTATGCAGCAAAACTGAACTGAGCAAACACAACAATTGTCTCTCAGGCAGCGTAGTTCTGAGACTTAACTGTTCGATACCCCGCGAAATGAGCCTGGCAAGCACTAACGACATTTACACAAGCAATAAACAAGTTTGACAGTTGGTGTGGCGACTCATACAAACGCCTGTCATCCTTTGTTCTCGCACGTAGATCAAACAGCACAGTTGCTGGATTTGTAAAGAGAAATCTTTGGTAGCGATGAACTCCCAACCTACGCGACGTAACATGCGTGGTTGGGCAATTGACATCAAAAGAGATTCAGATGGAGACGTGGTGCCCATTCGTCGTCGATGCAGTCGTTGCAACGTAAGAGAGAGAGAGGGGGGGGGGAGGGGGGAAGAGAGAGGGAGAGAGAAGGGGAAAGAGAGAGAGGAGGGAGAGGGGGAGAGAAAGAGAGGGGGAGAGGGGGGGGTAGGGGCCAGAGACAGAGAGAGAGAAGGGGGAAGAGAGAGGGAGAGGGGGGGGGGAGGGGGGAAGAGAGAGGGAGAGGGAGGAGAGAAAGAGAGAGGGAGAGGGAGGAGAGAAAGAGGGTGGAGGAGAGAGAGAGAGAGAGAGATGATGATGATGATGATGATGATAATGATGAAACGTTTGTTAGGATAATTCTTGTAGGCATCTCTGCCTATCTTACAAGAAGTCCTCACTACATTCTACAATAATGATCAAGCAAAAGCAAAAACAAAGCATAATAAGCAAAGATAAACTAACAATCAAGAGAGAGAGAGAGAGAGAGAGAGCAAACAAGAAAAACAAAAACAGAAGCAAACAAAACACAACAAACAAACTTTTGATTTTAAACATCATGTGTACATTCACGCGTTCCTACGCATTTGTGCTAAGACGATGATATTCTGCGTCCCCGCAGATGTTGTGTCATGCTTCCGGTAGCTGTGACGTGGTCACGGCCGGAAACGCCATATTCAGTGGGAATGAAAAGATAGCTGCTGGTCAATAGTTTTGCCTTGCAAATGAATCGTGCTCGTTATGCTGTCCGTTATTTCTTCGGAATCTTTACTGAAATACCAGCTTTCTGGACGTGCTCGCGTCACTTCTTTTTGTCGTGTTTTGTTTTGCGGGTGGATGGGTCGGTGTTTTGGAGTTTAACGTCCTTTTCCACCACGTATGGGTGGTATCAAAGACGGGACAAAGAGAAGAAAGGCCAGCACAAATATCTGGGCCCCAGCCGGGATTCGAACTTTGGTTTGTTTGCGGGTTGAACCACATGATGGTGACTGATACCAAATCGGGGCAACAAAACAACAACAACAACAACAACAGCGCAGTTATTTTGCTTCCAGTCGGGATTCGAACTCACGATCCTGTACTTGACATTTCAATTCACTTCATCAGCTCCAATTTCTTTTTGAAACGGCATGTAATAGGACTGACTCGTTCAACTCTGTTCTTGTCGGCGAGGGAAGCCCGGATAGCCGAATGGTAGAGCAATGGACTCACAATGTTCGGGTCTTGAGTTCGAATCCTGGCCGAGGCCAAATATTTGCTGGCCGTTTTCTTGTTACCTCCATCTTTGATATCACCCTTACATGGTGGAAAAGGCCGTTAAATTCCCAAACACCCACCCTGTTGTCTCAGCTAGGGGACGGGGGAACAGGAGGGGGGAGGGGAGGGGGGGGGGCAAAGGGGGCTCAGGTCCCAAGCGAGTTTTAACCAAGCAACACTTTACTCGATCTGCTAACCCGCACACAGACACACAACTCTTCAAAGGTACATACTCCAGAGTCCATAATATCTACCAGCGACTGCCCTCGTCAAAGCAATGGGATTTACAGAGGGTCGCTCGTACAGTCAGCGTACCTTGTTAACGTCCCGAGCTTTGATGTTTCCCCCAGCTTTCAACGGGTAATGACACTTCAGGGCATGAGCAAAATTGCTCTCAGTACTAGTACGTGAAGTCAAGGAGCCGAGCCTTGTAAACATCGTACGATCATTATCAGGTCTGAGATGGTGCTGGCAGCTTTCTTGTACCGCTTGTGCCTCCTGGGTGTCTCTAGGAGGAGGTGCTATTTGCCTGTTAACACATAATTATGGTGTGTGTGCTGATTCTCTAAGAGCAGCTATCCACGTTTCATTGATTAGATGAGGTCTCTTCTACTGGCTTTCTGGAAGCAAACTGAAAAACGTTTCTGTCTTTCACTGTCACTATCTCCGTCTCTCGTTCTGTGTGTGTGTGTGTGTGTGTGTGTGTGTGTGTGTGTGTGTGTGTGTGTGTGTGTGTGTGTGTCTCTCTCTCTCTCTCTCTCTCTCTCTCTCTCTCTCTCTCTCTCTTCGTCACATGCATGTATACAGGTTATATAGATTATTGTAAACTCACCAGTTTGGATCGGTCTGTAGCCCCTCTCTCTCTCTCTCTCTCTCTCTCTAACACTGATCTGAACCGCATGGAACACAAACCTGATAATCATAACAATTATCAAAATGCCTCCATCACAAACATACGACTGTTAAGTTTTTGAAAACTTCCGTCTTCTGTAATTTCCACAATTACTGCGTGTCCCCATCAGCTATCAAAGGCTATCATTAAAATGCCGTCAGTCTTCTTTTTGTCTCTCATACCAGATCCTGTCGTCTCTATTGTGTTAGAACGAAAGATCCTAGTCGCTCTGACCCAGCCTAGGCTTGTATAGATCGAAACTTCACGTTGAAAAAGAGCTAATTCTGTCCTCCAATGCGCACGTAGCTTGTTGTCTGTTTGCGCATTTGCCAATATCTTGTCGACGCAATGTGCGAGTTGGGGAATTATTTTTAGAATGGATATTTTTCTTTCATCTGACATGTTTTGTTGGAACCAGCCCGGTCAATGCTTGTCATTTGTTCCGAGACCCATTCTTCGTGTTTCACACTTTGAAATATTTCCTCACTGTAGGTTTTCTCTCAAAATACTTTGTCGTTGGCGTGAACATGCAGAATGTTGTCTTTGTTTGTTTTGTTGTTGTTTTATTATTTGGCTGTTGTTGTTTTTCCTGCTTTAAATTGATCTTTAAACTTGATGGCCACGTTTTGCCGGAAAGATTTGACATTAAAGAATGACTCTTAAAAGCCCATTCAAAAATTGCAATTTTAGTAGAAATCTTCAGATCACTAGGAGCCAGTTCTGCAGCGGTCTCGGGCCTTGCGGGGAAGACCCACGCTTTGTAGCTTGAAGTGGCTCCTATTGGTGTGCAGTGGCTGGTTCTCTTTAACAAGTCTTATTATTTAGTGGGCAAGGGGTGGTGGGCCTCGGGCCTTGAAGAGTTGTCCATAACAAGCAAGTGGATGTGACAAAAATGAAATGGCTTTATTTGATGTTAAACATTCTGAGAAATAAACATTTCGTTCCGTCTCTTTGTTACAGGATTACTTTGTACGACGAGCAGTGAAGAATCTGATCAACATGAACAATCATCGAGTACTGGACACTTTACGGTGAGTTTTGGATAACCAGAACTATGATCAATGCTGATAAATAAGAAGCGAGAAGATGACAATGTTCTTGACATATTGCAAGGCTTTTAGGTCGTCCCATTTTCATCAGAATAATAAGGTGGTATCTTAGCTGC
>JACVVK020000410.1:447500-585000 GCA_018292915.2 Batillaria attramentaria | reverse complement strand
AACATTCTAGGGAAAAAAAAAACCCAGCCACCTTCGTCAGCAAGACAATGGGTTTTTTTTTTCATCTATCGGTCGTGGGCATTGCTCCCGGGGCGGGAGGGGGGAGGGGTGGTGAGAGAGAGAGAGGGGGGGGGAGAGAGAGAACACAAACACAGGCTCTAATAAGAATAACAATTACAAACTGTACACACACACACACACACACACACACACACACACACACACACACACACACACACACACACACACACAGAGTATTGCCTAAGTTTTTTTTTGTTTTTTTTTTTCTTCTTGTTTTTTTGTTTGTTTGGGTTTTTTTTTCTTCTGAAATACGCATCTCGAGTTCATTTTCTCGACATAAGCACAGCTGCTGGTGGCAAATGTGTACACAGTGACATATGTTTCTGTGTTCAATACGCGTCTTATGGACATGGCTTCACCCTACTCTGCCTCGTGCCATATGTTGGTGCCATAAGACGCGTGTGCATAAGGAGGTAAACTTGGGACATGACAATAAAACCAGCAAAAGTGCTCTCTTGTTAAAAATACTGCAGATGCCTTCATGTGTATTCTGTTTTTGGTTTTATATCGCAGGAGATGGGTCTCATTTGCATGGCATTTTTCCCTTTTCCTTTTCCTGTGGTGGTGTTGTTTCAAAGAAAGAACCTACGATGGGAGGACACAAACGATATGCAACCGCTGCGTGTGCCCAAATGGAGAATAACTTCATTTTCCAGTACTGACAGATCTCTGCAATGGGCTTCCACCTCACCAACCCCTAGCACACACACACACACACACACACACACACACACACACACACACACACACACACACACACACTTCACGCCCGCTCCTTCACTCTTCATTCAGACTGACTGATCAGAGGTTGGGGAGGGGGGGGGGGGATTGAAAGTTTAACGTCCTTTTCCACCACGGGTGATATCAAAGACGGGGCAACGAGAAAAAGACCAACGCAAATATTTGACCCCAGCCGGGAGACTGATCACAGCAAAACAGGCATACCTGCAAGGACAGACCACAGGCTGTGATATAGATATGTAATAAGTGATCTGAGTAAGGTGAATAATGATAAAACTCCGATAAAAACTACATTGCTTACACTACAACGATGTCAGCGTTAACAACACTCTTTCCTGTCTTTTGCACAGGGTGGGAAACGGAGGTGTTTCTGCGCAGACTGGGGCAGGAGTACTTCAAGTTGTGTTTGGGGGAGTACGGCAAGGCGCTGCGGGTGTTGGGCAGCAACCTGATGGAGTTCTTCTCCAACCTGGACGGTCTCCACGAACACATTAGGAGCTCCCCCCGCTTCCAGGGGCAAACCCCTCCCTCCTTCCGCTGTGACGTGGAGACGTCCCCAAAAGACGGATCGGGTAGTGTGCTGAACATTCACTACTACAGCTTCCGCAGGGACATTCTTCCGTTTGTGGGCGGAACTGTGGAGGCCGTGGCCAACATGCTGTTCAACACGAACGTGACACTGGTTGTGTCGCCCAACAGGGACCGCACCTCGCCGCACCAGATGTTCTTCATCACCACCCCTCCTTCCAACAACAACGAACAGATGTGCAAGCTGTGCTTCGACCAAGGCAGCGCCTCCAAGAACCCGTCCGACTCCAAGCTCAGCGTCAGGACGTTCTGTTCCTCCTTTCCCTTCCACGTCATCTTCGACCGCAACCTACACGTGACCCAGCTCGGGACGGCTCTCATGAAGCTCGTGACAGCCGAGCGGGTGGCGGCTGAGGGCGGGCTGCCCCTGCGGTGCCTGTTCGAGGTGGTGCGACCCATGGTGAAGATGTCGTTCCAGGCGTTTCTCTCCAGGCTCAACTCCAGCTTCACCCTCAGAACCAAACCCATGATCAACGCGGACACTAAGAATGGGCGTTTTACACAGGTGAGGATGATTAGATTTTAAAAACCGTCCGGTCGTCGTCTGAGAGGCTTCTCAAAATTCTCAAGCGCAACTTGAAATCTTTTGGCAAGCACTCTTTCAGTTTTGTCGGTCCAAACTTTTGGAATTCTCTGCCTGCCAGGCTGAGAAATGCGCCCGCATTGTCTGTTTTGAAAAGCAATTTTTTTTCAAACTTCATTACAGATTTTTGAAAAAAAACTGTTAAAATCTTTTGATGCTAAAGCTTACGTTGTGTGTGTGTGTGTGTGTGTGTGTGTGTGTGTGTGTGTGTGTGTGTGTGTGTGTGTGTGTGTGTGTGTGTGTGTGTGTGTGTGTGTGTGTGTGTGTGTGGCGCGCGTGGATGTGTATGTACTTTTGTGTCCATGTATGACTGTGATTATGTTTCTGATGTCAGCTCTCATGAATATTTTTTTTATTATTATTTCTTTTCCTGCTCTGTGAACAAGGACAAGTTTGCAAACTGGCAAAACCTTTCTCGCAAAAACTGTTACCGTTGAAAATGAAGCTTCATTCATTCATCTCTCTCTCTCTCTCTCTCTCTCTGATCCAACCTTCTGCCAAGATGCATCACTCCTTATCTCATGAAGACCCGGCCAATCCCTTCCCCACAAATAATGGGGTTCCACAAACATCAAGAACTTTTGCGTGGAATAATCGAAGTAAATAGAAAACAGCCCAAGTCAAACACACCAACTGCTATCAGGCGCTGACAAAAACGCCTTTCCTACCGTTAGAACATCTTTCAGCTCACAGTGAGCCGCTCACCAGTGAAGATACACCTGTCCGCGATTCGCATCTCCTGCCGACAGAACCAAAACGGAACGATTTTCACGCACCCCGGAAGATGTTATTTTTGGAAGTTAGTATGCGCATGCGTGCATGGCAGCGAGGCAAGTCCGTGATGATCCCCCTTAGATTTTTATCTGATCGGAGGTGTTTTTTTTGTATTTTTTTCGTGTCGTCAAGTGCAATGAATAATCGCTGAAAAATACCTCCCCTCCTCCGTTTTTACACACACACACACACACACACACACACACACACACACACACACACATGCACGCACCAGAGTGCTTACACACGATGCAGTCCATATGCGACATGTAGACAGTTTTGTGATAGGCATGACTGATAATGCTTTCTTGATAAACTGTAACTGTTACTGGGAGAAGGGTTGAACTAAGTGCGGTACGTTACAGAGTCATCAACAGTCTCCTCAAAACTGTCAAGCTGCACACAGTAAACACCAGGTTAGCCCTGACGGGCAGTCGCCTTGGAGATTAACCTCTTTTTCCCACCCCACAAATCATACTTAATTCACATGTCTGCGTGGATTTAAATTTAGCATAGTGGGAGTGTTGCACTTTGATTATACTCGAGTTTGCTGCAGTGAGAACGGTCAAGGAACCGTTACTCTTGCCCGATTTTGGCATGCAGGGGCGAAACCGAGAAAAGAGTCAAAAACTGGGATACTCGATGCGCGATACCAAATGTGTTAATCAACCAGACAATCAACCACCTTTTGCGTCTTTGTTTCGCGAAATGACGCAGGCTGAGTTAACCAGTCTAGCAAAAGATACCAGTTGCTTACGTCAGCTAGGTTTTTAATCAGCACTGAAGACAGCTTTAGGTAGATCATGGCTGAGATAATCCCCACGGAATCGAACCTCACGAAGTGAAACAGCCCCCGCAGTTTTTGTAAACCTCCAATTATGTGTGCGTCGCGCTGCACCTGCTGAATCTTGTAATTGGCAAAATTTGCCCCTGACTTCCTCATGCCAGGAATCCCAGCACAGAGATTTCTCTCGCTCCTGGCGAGCATTTATTATCGAAACTCGGCGCTAATTGGTGGGAGATTGGCTGGATTGGCGACCTGGGTTTTTTTAATTATTATTTTAACTCATTTAGGACGGGCCGATTTTTCCTAAGCAATCCCCTGTAGACGGGCCGATTTGTGAGGTAAAGAAAACAACCCAAAAATAATAAAACAAGATACAGACTTGAAATTTTCGGGGTAGTTTACTGACATATTTATACAGCTATTGCTGAAATCTCAACTTTCAAACTTTAATATCTTTGTTGTTAGTTATGTTGTACGAAACAAATCACGATCCGCTTAATTATACGGCTGTTCGCCGGAAGCCGATGTGCGCTGTAGGGCCCCATATACGGCCGTTCGTCTGGAAAGAGTTAAAACTCAGTCCAGAGCCCACGGAATCCTCTTTGCCAGGGATTTAGAGATCAAAGTTTATCTAGTCTGGAAGGAGCTGTAAAGCGGTTGATCTTCTCTGAGGGGGCTTGACTTTAATTGTCTCCGTTACTGGCTTTTGTAGTAGGTGGTAAGAAATTTGTTCTTCTGTTTAACGTTTTTTTGATAGATTTTCTTTTCCGCAAGGATTTTGCATGATTTTAGAAAACAGTGCTTGGGAGTGGAGAGTCCAGAAAGGGTTAAGTGGGCTTGACTGCGTTATTCATTCACTTGTTAGATTGCTTTTGTGACCCACAAAGATGCCAAACTGTGTGATCACCTTTCCCAGTTTCGTAACAGCAAAAATCGTAGAGGTTTGCAATCTCAACAAAAAGCCACAAACAGTGTGTTTTTTTTATTTTGTCACAGTTACAGAGTTTTCACCGTCCCTGAATCCCCTATAAAAGCCAAGGGCAGCCTGATGTCACAGTTACAGAGTTTTCAGCGTCCCTGAATCCCCTATAAAAGCCAAGGGCAGCCTGATGTCACAGTTACAGAGTTTTCAGCGTCCCTGAATCCCCTATAAAAGCCAAGGGCAGCCTGATGTCACAGTTACAGAGTTTTCAGCGTCCCTGAAACCCCTATAAAAGCCAAGGGCAGCCTGATGTCACAGTTACAGAGTTTTCAGCGTCCCTGAATCCCCTATAAAAGCCAAGGGCAGCCTGATGTCACAGTTACAGAGTTTTCAGCGTCCCTGAATCCCCTATAAAAGCCAAGGGCAGCCTGATGTCACAGCTCAGTTTGCGTTTTAACACTGAGCGAGAAAGATCACAGTGACTAGTCTTCTCGTGCAGCACACAACACCCGCTAGACGCTGTAGCGATGTGTCTCGCTCACTGACCAAAAGCACAATGAAGTCACTGCAAACTCACGCTCTGGTTTTATAAAGGTCTCCGAAGCGCTGAAAACTCTGCGACTGTGACAGAGCTGCCTGCATTATGCACAGTCGCAGGAGCTGAAGTTTAAAAAAGAAATCAATGTTTGCAGTTTGTTTGGGTTGTTTGTTTGTTTGTTTGTTTGTTTGTTTGTTTGTTTGTTTGTTTTGTTTTGTTGAGATTTCAGACCTGTAGGCCCCTCGTGTTTTGAGAGCTGAAGAAATCGCATGCTTTGCTTCTGTAACAGCGCTCATCCGCTTGCCACACAAAAAAGGAACTGTTCCATGGATAGGGAAATGGAACTACAGTGGAGGGGGGGGGGGGGCATCTCCGGGATTAAAACGACGCAAGGCAATCCGACCGGCATAAAATAATAACCCACCACCCGTAAAAACTATGCTTTCTCAACAAAAGCGGTAGACATTTTGTCGGCGTCACTCGCTGTCTGTTCAATATTTCCCTTGTCCCTTAGTCTAAAGGCATGGAGTAAATAAAAATAAATGAAAACGATTTCTAAAGAATTTCAAACGGACTTTAGAAAGAAAGGACACTGCATTGTCAATGCATGGTGGAACAATAATAATAATAATAATAGGGCTCCTTTCCCTGGATATCAAGCTCTACAATCTAGGCGCTTTACAATCTTAGTGCAGTAAATAAATAAATAAATAAATAAATAAAACAGTGCATTCTCTCAGCTCACACTGGAAGAATAACAACTTATATTTAAAAAAATTTAAAAAGATTAAGAAAACGTATGTGAAATTAAAAGATGGACCAGCACTGGATACGCGAGCACTGGAATTCAGAAGTTGTTGTAGCGTTTGGAACAGCATTTCAGAAGGAAAGAAAACTTGCCATGGCATAGCGAAACTGCATAAGAGTTAGTTAGTTAGTTAGTTAGTTAGTTAGTTAGTTAGTTAGTTAGTTAGTTAGTTAGTTAGTTAGTTAGTTAGTTAGTTAGTTACGGCTTTACGCTGCGCAAGCAACAAAGGCTAATTCGCGAAACAGCATGAGAGGGCTGGGTTTGAGTCAAACCAATTATAAAGCAACGAAAAGCGATTGAAATATGGTCTGTACTTTAGAAAGAGAGTAGAAACGGCATAGTCATAGCAGACTGGAGCTACATATGCAAAGACTGAATTTCCTAGTGACAACCTGGTGGAAATACACTGGAGAAAACGCTGTACCCTATGTTAGAGGAAAACAGCAGAAGCAATTTTGTTTTAGTTTTGTAAAATTCTGTACCGTGCTTTTGAAAGAAAGGAGACTGGTCACAGCAGAAGGGAATTCAATATCCAAGGACTATATTCTCAGTGACGATGACACAATAAGCCCCAGTGGAAATGTCCCGGAGTAATCGCTGTGTGTTAGAGAGAGAGAAAAAAAAGCCATTTTGTTCAAGTTTTGTAAAATTCTGTACCGCGCTTTTGAAAGAAAGGAAACTGGTCACAGCAGAAGGGAACTCTATATCCAAGGACTATATTTCTCAGTGACGATGACACAATAAGCCCCAGTGGAAATGTCCCGGAGTAATCGCTGTGTGTTAGAGAGAGAAAAAAAAAAGCCATTTTGTTCAAGTTTTGTAAAATTCTGTACCGCGCTTTTGAAAGAAAGGAAACTGGTCACAGCAGAAGGGAACTCTATATCCAAGGACTATATTTCTCAGTGACGATGACACAATAAGGCCCAGTGGAAAATATCCCGGAGAAATCGCTGTCAGATTAACTACGCCAGAATAGGTCCACAGTCTATGAATACTAAATGATACCCTTACCAGCCCCGCGGCCAGTCCCTGATCTCTGAGGATCATAAACACATGCTCTGCGCGTAATCGATTGCGCCGAGCGTATGAACCGTTAAGATATTGTCTTCCGTCAGGATCGCTGCTCTCCATCTTGCACTATGCACTCCGGAATAGCAAGGGACGGAACTCTTCAGATGACAGAGTCTTAATGAAATATGAAGAGTCGGTTCTTTTGATACGTCACTTTTGATTTAGTGCTTCGAACTCAGTCTCTGTGTGTGTGCGTGCCCAGGAGACGTTTCGCAGGGGGCATTAACCGACTGAACTTGACCTATCTGTCTTTGTAGATCTATTCATTTACAGGTTTATCTGCCCGCTGAGAGACAGGTCTTCCAATCCGTTTGATTTTCATTGCTCCTTCGACTTTTTAAAGCCGGTAGGGGATGTGATAACGATAAATTTTGTAGTGTCAACATGAGGGGTGTTTTTAGTGTAGATTGTGTACCCTCAGGGTGATTGTTTGTCCTTGCATGCCCCGGCCCTCCATAATTTAGGGTTATGTGACTCCATTTGTTCTTTTCGATGTCAGGTTGAATTCTTTGTGGTCCTGAGCTTATTTTCTGTTGAATTTTTTCCCCTTTAGTTATGGAACGGTTGGATCGGGTAAAAAAATTATACCAAAATACTGTACTAACTTACAGAACGGTGATTTTTTTTTTAAATGGAACCTTTTCTTGATCCCCTGTTGGCTTACGGCTGTGTATCGTGATTTATTTTTCTGTTGTTTGTTGGAAGGGTTGGCTGGCCGCTAGGTTGGTTGTTTCTATCTTCAGTTTGATATCTTTTAATTACCAAGTGGTCCAGACGCCTGTAGCCACGTCCACTGACTTAAACAAATCGTCCATGGCAACCGCACGCAGCGCACGCTTTTTTTAAACTTCCGATCTCTTTGTCAGACACACACTGCAACAAGTTAACCGACAGGTGTGGGTTTGTTTGTCAGAGTAAACGTGGCTCGTTCGCGAATTTTGATTGGCTGGCATGACGTGTCAGTCAGGAATTGGCTATAATTATGTCAGTGGTGATGTCTTGTAGACTTCTTGGTGTTTGGGGGATGTGGGGGGGGGGGGGTGAAGGGGAGGTCTAATCATAACGTTAGTTTAACCGCTTTACTGCTGGAACAAACTGTCAGAAACTTCGCTGACCTCGCTTTCTTATTCTTGTGCAGGAGATGGATCTGAAAGGACAGATGATTTACCTGCAAGAGACGGACGCCATGTTGTTCCTCGGATCGCCCAGTGTGGAGAAACTGGACGAGCTGATCGGCAAAGGCATCTACATTTCCGACATCCCTATCCACGACGCTACCAGGGACGTCATTCTGGTTGGGGAACAGACAAAGGCCCAGGTACGTGGCAGCAACAGTCGTTTTGTCCGCATGCCTTGTCGTCGTCGTCGTCATCATCATCATCATCATCATCATCGTCGTCATTGTCGTTGTCGTCCCCATTCCTTCGATGACACATGGAATTTTTTTTTTTTTTGGGGGGGGGGGGAGGGGGGGGGACAATGAATTGCTGTTAGTCATTCATAGTGGCCGAGAAAGGCTAGTGGCTAATTCCGTGCAGTAAAACTAAAAACATAATTTACATACCATGTTAAGGACCCTCAAAGGGGGTTAATGCAGAAGCCGTCCTCGATGACACAGCGACCACACTGAGCGCTCCAGCAGTGTAAACATCAGTCGTAGAACTTGAAAGTTCGACCGCTCGAGCAAAGTGTAATAACACTGTATCACATTAAAAGCTGCAGTAATCATCAAGATGGAGTATTTTGAGCGTACAGGGTGGGGTGGGTGTTTGGGGGTTTAACGTCCTATTCCACCATATACGGGCGATATCAAAGACGTGGCAACGATGAAAAAGCCAGCACAAATATTTGGCCCCAGTCGGGATACGAACTCACGACCCGAGCATTAGAAGTCCAACGCTCTACCATTCGGCCACCCCGGCTCCCTGAGCGTACAGGCGCACTCAAGAGCGAAACTGTTTCGAAACATAAGCTGGCTTAATTTGCAAAGATGGAAACAGCCCCTTTAAATTGGAGTCGGCCGGGTCGATCCACTAACTAAGCATTGAATTTGAGAAGGGAACGTCGACAGTTATTCGAACCGAAACAGAGCCAAAATATGTACACGCTTTTCCCAGTACCCCTGTCTTTCAAAATCATCCGTGCAGTGGACAAAAGGACGTTAGAACTCAAACCACCCACCCACCTGCATAAGCTATAAGGGAGCCGGCATAGCCGAATGGTAGAGCGTTGTACTCTCAATGCTCGGGTCGTGAGTTCAAACCCCGGCTGGGGGCCAAATATTCGTGCCGGCCTTGTTCTCGTTGCTCCCTCTTTGATATCGCCCTGTAAAACTCCCAAACACCCACCCACCCCGCATTAACGATATAGTTCTGACGCGTACTGTACTCAGGTCAGTTCTCGAACGCGTAATCGCTTTCAGTTATCACGGATGTCTCGCGTTCCTGTTTTTTTTTTTACACAAATCCGCTCTCTTCGCATCCCAAGAAAACCCTACACCCACTTCACGAGATCTCAAACTGCTTGAAGCTTCAAAGCCACCTGAAGCTTTTTGGGCCAGTGTTTGCAAACGCGCTATTCAAACTCTTTGAGACCAAGAAAAAAAATCGTCCGATAGCGGAAGTTTTCTCAAGAGTGCAGTGGGCTTCGTCATAGCAGCAAGCTCTTCCGTATCCAGCCGCCATTATCGTTTTCAAGGGACAGAACTCGAGCCATTACCGTGTCGAGGGGACTTAACTCAAGGAACCGGAAGCCGCGGCGGCGGAGGGAAGGAGTGAGAGACAAAGAGGTCCTTGTAGCTGTGTTGACGGATGCTTTTTTTTATCGTGGTGTCTCCAGCCGTATTCTTTAAAAGTACAAGCGAGCACAGTGAATGTCGATAAAGGAGCTGGATTTGTAGTTCGAGATCACAGGATCAACCAGCAAAAATACTGGAGATTTTCGTTTCAATCGGATAAATAGTGTGGCTGTGACACTGCTGCAAAGATCTTTCGGGTCGTTTGTGGCTTTTGCAACTTTTGAATTGACGTAGAAAGTTGTTTCCGTTTATGGCTATGTTATAAGTGTTGACCATGCTTTTTTTGTTGTTTTTGTTGTTGTTGTGTTGTTGTTAATTGGTTTTTTTTTTTTCTTTTTTTTTTTGTTGGTTTTTTGTTTTTTTTGCAGCCAAACTCCAGGTTCGATTTTAAAATAACTGTTTGCTGGTTTATTTTGTGTTTTGTCGATTTTTTTAACACTAGAAATACCAACGTTTTCACTCTTTTACTCCTGCAGCAGAGTCCGAGATAATGTGTGCGGCGTTGGAGATTCGATGTACCGTACGAGATTTTAAACGATATTCACTGTACATTTGCCATCATCAGTGAGAACATTGGAAGTATATGTTCGCCCAGAACTGTTTCAGTTTCCTTGACACAGTCGTCCGTATTTCTTGATTAGGGTGCCCAGTCCGAATCCAGAGAGAGAGAGAGAGAGCAAAAACGAAACAAAAGGAGAGAGACTCTCGGGGGGGGGGGGGGGGAGGGGGAGGAGAGAGAGAGAGAGAGCAAAAGCGAACGAAAGGGGAGGGGAGAGAGAGAGAGAGAGAGAGAGCCAAAGGGTCGTATGTACCTCCAGAAGATCAAATTGTATACAGCTAACCCCACACCATCCTAATTTAACTTGCGGTGCGAGGCCAGCTTGTTCCAGCAACACGTACAGTCGCGGCGTGTGTAAGGCCTTTTGGCACGTAGACCCGCAGACCTTTCAAAGCCTGTCTTTATGTTTACCCTTCCCTAAAGTCTGGCTGTGGCCCTCGGTGCCGGAGAGTGTATACGGAAAGCTTCTTCTACGTCTAGTCATGACTCGGCACTTCTTGTGGCAAGGAATTCATTAAAAAAAAAATCGTTTGCCGGAGTTGGATCTGGCGGAGGTACAGTGTGTTTGAGAGAGAGAGAGAGAGAGAGAGAGAGAGAGAGAGAGAGAGAGATGATGATGATGATGATGATGATGAAACGTTTTTTGTTTGTTTGTTTTTTAATTCAGGATAGAGCATTTAGGCATTGCTGCCTGTCTTACAAGCTGTCCTGCTATTGTACGTTAAAGGGTATTAACACCCCCAAAGCACACACACACACACACACACACACACACACACACACAATCAAAACAAAGGGGGAAAAGGAAAAAAGAGAAACAAAAAGACAGACAAAAGTATTAACTATCTAAAGGAAATGAAGAAGAAGAAGAAGAAGAGAGAGAGAGAGGGGGGGGGAGTGGAAGGGGGAGGTTCGTGCTTAAGTTACATACAAATCTCCACCACAGTGTCGGTCGGGGAGCCGGAATATCCGAGCGTTGGACTCTCAATGCTCGGGTCGTGGGTTCGAATCCCGGCTAGGGCCAAATATTTGTGCTGGCCTTTTTCTCGTCACCCCGTCTTTGATATCACCCTTACTGACGAGGTGGGAAAGGACTTTAAACTCCCACCCACCCACCCAACACCCACCAACCACCCACACCTAATACTTTCTTCAGATGACCAAAAACAAAATCTGGGTGGAAGTCGAGGCAAATGAAGTAATCACTGCATAATACTAAAGTATTCCTTTCCACATCAAAGCAACGGAATGAGAGAAGCTTTGTTTTGTCACAACACCTCAGCTGTATAACATTTCCCGGCCTCCTAACACAAAGTAGAATACCACAGGAAACAAAACTCTCGCAAGCAAATGCCTGAATGTTCAGTCGCCGGCAGCCTGTTAAAATTAAATAAGGCACCACCCAATATAGACATTGCATTGATCACCACAAAGCATTCTGTTTTCCATATATGTCGTACCATATGGGACTCTGCTCCGTTCTGGATCAAAGGAGAGAGTGATTTTATTTTCACTCTTTTCTGTACACACCGTGAGATTTTCTTTTGTGTGTCTTGCACGGTACCTACCGCAGGGCGCTAAGAAACGCGTCTTGGAATGCCTTTATAAAGTACTTTATTTGCGTTATAAATGAAGTATCACAATGAGAAGCGAGAAAATGCCCTGAAAAGGGTACTCGGGGTATTCACGGTCCGCAAGAGACGCGTACTACAAACCCGATTTCTTGCGCACTTTTTGTATTGGGTTAGTTTGATCAGCTGATGCAGTGTTAAAAATGTCTTGAAAAAGCTACTCAGAGTACGAGTACCCCGAAGAAACAAAGTATTACAAGTTTGATTGCTAACACGCGTTGAAATCAGTTCAGTTTGGTCAGCTGATATAGTATTTAGCAACCCCCCCCCCCCCCAAAAAAAAAAAAACAAAAAAAAAACCGAAGGTCCCGAAAAGGGCGCTTGCAGCAGCTTTCTGCATGTTGTGTTTCTACCGTACTTTGTTACTGGTGCATGATCAGTTGATTTAGTGTTGAAAAATGCCTTGGAAAAGCTACGCGAAGTACTATTGACTCAAAGGAACAGCGTACTACTAGTGTGATTTCTAACTCGCTTTGTAATCAGCTCAGTTTGGGCAGGTGATACAGTATTTTGAAAATAAAGTCCCAAAAGGGGGTGGGTGGGTGTTTGGGAGTTTAACGTCCTTTTCCACCACATAAGGGTGATATCAAAGACGGGGCAACGAGAAAAAAAGGCCAGCACAAATATTTGGCCCCAGCCGGCGGGATTCGAACTCACGACCCGAGCATTGAGAGTCCAACGCTCTACCATTCGGCCACCCCAGCTCCCCTCCCAAAAGGGGAACTCGCAGCAGCGTACATCATGTTTGATTTGTAACATACTTTGTTATTGGTTTGATCAGTTCTTTAATGTTGAAAAATGTTTTGGAAAAACTACTCGAAGTACTCTCAACCCGATACGTGGTGGAAAAGAACGCAAAACTCCTTAACACTCCCCCAACCACTCACTCTCAACCCGACAGAACAGCGTACTACAAGTGTAATTTCTAACACCTGTTGTAATCAGTTCACTTTGGTCAGGTCACAAAGGGCACTCGCAGCAGCATACTACATGTTTGAATTCTAAGACATTTTGTTATCGGTTTGATTTGACCCGTTGATTTAATGTTGAAAAATGTTTTGGAAAAACTACTCGAAGTACTAGTAACCCGAAGGAAGAGTGTACGACAAGTGTGGTTTCTAACAAGCTTTGTAATCAGTTCATTTTGGTGAGGTGATACAGTAGTTTGAAATTCAACAGACAAACAAAGAAACAACACATAAAAATGTCCCAGTAAAGTAGAAATAGCATCTTGAATTTATGCATGTGTGCACTACAGCATTTCTGTCCTCAGGAACCCCACTTACATGTCACACTGAACTTCAACGCAATGTTGACATATGTCTACACAGGAGATATAAAAATCCTGTGATATGATCGAACAAAGTCTTTCTGCTGAAGATCGTTCAGTATTTGTATTGCGCGGTCCCTACTTCCTTCTGTGTGTAATGTACTCGAAACCCGAACAAACACTCTGCGTTTTGAGCCAACCAGTCCATCCGTCATGTTCATATTAGTCCCTGAATGAAAAGCACGTGCACACAACAACCCTAGTGTGAAGTGTTTGTAGTGCAGTTTACACTGACAGTCCAAGGGTCACCAGATTAATTAAATGCTGGTGGAAATGGGGCATAGCAATACGCCCCACTTCTCCGCTGGATGTAGCCCGCAACAAAATACTCGCACGGGTTGTTCTTTCCAGCTGAAGTAGCAGCGGTAAGATTTCTTTCAGGTGCTCGAATTTGAATAGACACACAGATTGAATCAGACACCGATCGCAGCGTTTCATGGGAGAAGCTTTGTGATTCAGTGAACTGTACGCTTGTCATGATTTCATATTTTCCCAAAAAAACTTTTTGTGGGAGAGCGAGAAAATAGTTACATTAATAGGGCTTAGTAGGACATGGTTCAGTAGCAAACCAGGTTCCATTTTTTTTCAGATTGAAAGATAACATTGCGCATTTTTTGAAGAAGGGTGGAGAACTGTGGACAATGCGGTTTCTGTGTGTTTCTTTTTCAACACGTTAGCTTTTATGATAGGACATTTTGCAGAAAGTAGTTTCATGCGCGTACCATTTGTTAAGTTCATTTGTTCATTCATTCATTCATGAGTGTGTGTGTGTGTGTGTGTGTGTGTGTGTGTGTGTGTGTGTGTGTGTGTGTGTGTGTGTGTGTGTGTGTGTGTGTGTGTATGTGTGTGTGTGTGTGTTGCTGCTGCTGCTGCTGCTTACTTGCTGCTGCTGCTGTTGTTGTTGTTCTTCTTCTTCTTTGTTTGTTTGTTTGTTTTTAATTTTTTGCTGTTTTTGTTTTTGCTTGTTCGTTTGTTTGTTTTTCTTCTTTCTTTTTTTATGTTGTTTCCATAGTAATGGAAACAACATAATAGGACGGGCTAAAATTTTCCACGTTCATAGGCAAGCATCTGTGGTACAAACGCACGTCACTGCCGATCTCCCGCAGAGACGATTATGCAAGTGTAACTCTGACAATGACGTAAGAAAACCTGCGTCATCGATGCTGGCATGTATGCTGTTCCGAACGCGCTTCTTCTCCTCACTGAGTGCCGTCTTGTGCGGATGTGCGTGTGTGTGTGCGTGTGTGAATTGTGTCCAGGCCCGTTTCTTCGAAAATACTCAACCGAATGGCTTCAAATTTGGGGTATCCAAATTTAATCAAAATGTTACATTAGACGATTCAAGCGTGTGATGATTGCTTAAGTGATTTGGGAGTTATCGCCCTTTTGAGACAAGTTGGTTGTCTTTCGTGTACAGGCGTAATATTTATTTAAATCACTCAATTTTTTGGCAGTAGATAGCTTGAATACGGACTCTGAATTGACTCACTACTAGAAAATGGTCGCTCTTATAGTTTTCATGTAAACCGAGCCTGAGTTGACATTGCATGTGAACCCAGTTCAGATGCCTATTTCTCCGAAAATACTGAACCGATCGATTTCAAATTTGGGGTTTCTAAATGAATCAAGATTGTTGAATAGAAGGCCCGATCCAGGTACAATTGCACACATGATTTGCGAGTTATCGCCCTTTTCAGAATAAGTGGCTTTCTGGCGTTTAAAGGCGTAATATTTACCTAAACCACTCCATTTTTTGGACATAGATAGCATGAATACGGACTCTCAACTAAGTGAAGTTTGGAGGTTGTCGCTTTTATACTTTTGGCGTAAGCCGTACCTATGAAAGTGCTGGTGAACACACTTTAGGATCTCAAAATCGCTCCTACTATACATAGATAATGAGCCTGGGGTGCCATAAAAAATATACAAAAAAATTAGAAAATTCACTGCAGCCGTTATCGTCAGTTGACTCGAAAATTTGTACTCACAGCACATTTCCTCTGCAAGCCACACGCCCTCACAAACATCGAAGAAGAGACGCACGCGCACTGACGTAAAGTAAGTGCGTCATGTTTGATTGACGTGATGCTGTTTTTTCTTGGGGTGTCTCGCCACTTTCTTTCGGAATTCCTCTGTTTGGAGACGTGGTGTTGTATTTTACTTATGCTATGTCGCCATCATCGTGCACTCGCAGAGATGATACGGGATACAACAGACTACAACTCCAATACTTTATGAACAGAATATGCGCGGAGAACAAATTCATGAAAGAAGAAGAATCCAGAAACGCTGTGCAGGGGGGCTGCTTACGTCAGATCTAGAACATTCCTCAACTTACTGGAAGGCTCGAAATCTCTCCAAGGTGACGTAATCTACTGACGTTACTGCACCAGCATGTTCTGGGATGGTCTAGAAATTATTTTGCATCGAAATGCAGTATCTTTCGCAAGAGTCTCTACAACTTGACATGTGGAAAGCGGGAATTTCAGTGGGTTTCGTTTTTGCCACTGACTCACACTCAGAAGCATAATGCAAAGATCTTGGAAACATAAAGATAGTTCACTTACCTCCCTTTTGAGGGACAACGCGTAAGAGTTGTCTGCGCGCATTAGCGCGCATCCCGCAGATCTACGCAGTTGTTTGACCCCAACCCTACACTAGCCGCCGTAAAACATTTTAAGAAAATAAACAAAAACGAAGATGTCAGCGACTGCCAGGTGGTCTCCCCCCATATATTTCGCATGTGTTTTTAGGCCTATGGAAAACATAAGTACTCTCAAAGTTCCGGAGGACGAAAGAAAGATCTAGTTTGGCTTTCACTGCTGTACGTAGGCTACGCAGTGCATTTCGTTCGATGTGTTCAAGTAAAACTAGTACGGAACACAGAAAGATCGAATGTGCGAGAGATCCAAAGATGGACGCATCCGCTGAATACTTCCTGCTAACTCAGCATTAATCATATCTGCGACCGACGATCCAGCAGATTCTATGTTGTGATATGGTTTTTACAATGGTTAGAACGAAGTTCAGCCGGATGATTTTGTTCTCTGTGTGTGTGTGTGTGTGTGTGTGTGTGTGTGTGTGTGTGTTCTGAATTTAGATGCAGGTAGACGCTAGCACAATTTAAGTCACCGTGATTTGTAAAGTTGTCAGGGAAAAAAATTACGCTGTATCTGCGTCAGCCGCGTGTGTTTACTGTTAGTTTACACTGCATGCACACGTACCACTTGAGGTCTTTTTTTTTTTTTTTCTTTTTTTGGACAAGAAAGCGAAAAAAAATGTTTGTTTTTTCAACAGGAATACCAAAAGAAGTATTTCCCCGTTTATATTTGTCTGTTATTTTGAACAATTCGGCGCAGAACACAATTGCATGCTTTTGTGATCGCTTTCCACTTTCCGCCATGCTGTCACTATAGGGGCCAGATCTAGGATGCGCGCTAATGCGGGCAGACAACTCTTCGCGTTGTCCCGCTATATGTCTCTCTTACGACACTCTCTGGAGCACAGAGTCTTTCAGTGGAAAGTACCTCTGTGCACAGTGGGGAAATGGCGCTCACTGCGCTACCGTGACGGGCCTAAATTGTCTCGGTGCCTCTCAAACACAAGGTCGCGCACTATGTCATCCTTGACCAGCTTTGAACCCAGAGGGATCCTCAGTGGCGCAAGTGATTAGCAGGCTGTCTTCAGAGTGAAAGTAGGCGTGTTTCTGAATCAGAGACATACATAACCTGTCTCTGTCTGAATGGACAGATCTATTATTACATTCAGTCCTAGAGCACGGGTGTGTATGCTTTTGTAATCGTCTCTTATTCCACCACAAGGCAGGTACGTGATCGTCTGCACCGTGCAATAATACTTGCCTGTAGAGTGCAACACCCTTGCCTGTCAGAGTGCAACCCCCTTGCCGTTTTACTCACATCCTGTTGGATCAGTCTACCACGTAAACAGTGCCATGAAAGCGCAACAATAATTGTCCGCTGGCAAAGATTTTGCCCAAAACGAAAAGTGGTCGGATATTCAAGACTTCGTTTCAAATCGAATCATATGACACACAAGTCTCTGCTTTTCTAAAAAAAAATTCGCCATTTTTAAAAATGGCGCTGGGTGTAAGCAGTCACATTTTCACGCCCCGCCGAAAAGGGACTGCACTCTGGAGTCTAATCTTACGAGGGCAGGAGTGACGCGTCTTTCTGATTCCAAGGTCTTTGCATAATGTGTGTGTGTGTGTGTGTGTGTGTGTGTGTAGGGGGAGGGGGGGTGTGTGCGTGCGCGCGCAAGCGCGCGTCTAAGGCGAGAGAGAGAGAGAGAGGGTCTCTTCTCCGATACCAGTAAGCAATCGTCTGTCAGTCAGGTCTGCGGGAAGTAACTCTGTCAAAGGGGAACGACTTTATTACAAGAATTCATTCACCCATGTAGAACCTCGCATACGCCAACAAGTTGTGACGTCAACCAGCTAGGCGAGCTCACACGACCTCATGTGTTTGGGTTTTTGCAAGTGCATAGAGGCACGATAAGGGTTTTCAGTACTTTCTTTATGTCAGCATGCTTGATGTCAGAGAGCTTGCGTTCCGGCGTGTGCGCGCGGGCTGCATACATGACACAACGACTACGACTGTGACTGCAGCAGGTCATTGAATGGAAACAACATATTGGGCTGGTGGCCATCTTGTTGTTTATTATTTTGGTTTGTTTTCTTTTTTGTGTTTGTCTCTTTGTTCGATTTTTCGGGGGAAGAGGTACTGTTTTCCGTTATGTGGTGTAACGTAAAAAAAATGAATTAAGAACAGTTGTTGTCCGGCATATTTCTGTTTCGCACAACACGGCAAACATTTCATTGTATTTGCATCTCCATTTCATCTTATCACCCTCATTTCATATTCCCATAATCGCACGACGTTAAACAAAAGCGAAGCTTCTGACACGCTTGCCACCCTCCCACCCTCCCCCCCCCCCCCCCCCCCCCCCATTCATCTGACATGCTTTTAATTTTTTTTTTCATTTTGTTTCTTCTCAGGACGGGTTGAAGAAAAGAATGGAACTGCTAAAGAAGAGTATACTGGAAGCCAGCAAGGCTGTAGAAGAAGAGAAGGCAAAGAACATTGAACTTCTGCACGAAATCTTCCCACCTAGCATCGCCACCAAACTGTGGAAAGGTCAGTGATCATTCTTTTGTGATTTTACCTTTGTTTTACCTGTTTTAAATTCTGGTGTGTGTGTGTGTGTGTGTGTGTGTGTGTGTGTGTGTGTGTGTGTGTGTGTGTGTGTGTGTGTGTGTGTGTGTGTGTGTTATACAGTGACAAAGACAAGTATATGCTTATAAACATACATGAATTGGCATAGCATTTGAGTATAGTCATGACACAGTCATAAGCCATAGGGATTAAAAAAAAAAAAAAAAAAGCTGTCAAAGAATCGAGTCCTTAGTCTTCCATGTGCATGGGTCGGGTAAGGCCATGCAGATTGTAAACTTTAACTGACCTACGCAAAATCGTGCATCTTTAAGATTTTGTCGTGGAGGCAAAGAGAAACCAGGCACACATACTTAAAAAAAATACTGGACATGTGGAGGATTGAAGACAGCAACCTTGTGCAGGCCTTTGTTTTGTTTCGTCTTGGGGAGCCGGGATAGCCGAATGATAGAGCGTTGGACTCTCAATGCTCGTGTCGTGAAATCGAATCCCGGCTGGGACCAAATATTTGTGCTGGCCTTTTTCTTCTTTGCCCCGTCTTTGAGATCATCTACACGTGTTGGAAAAAAGGACGTTAAACTCACAAAGAGGAAGGTCGTAGGTTCGAATGACAGCAAGAACAGAATTTGCATGCAGAATATTTGTCATTGTGTCCGACAAAATCTTGATAAAGGGTGACTGGGTATATGGAGTTTTTAATGTTAACGGAGAGTGCAAAAAAAAGCTTTCATTTAGGACAAAATTAATACAAAAATATTTCTGTTGCTCGTTGTAGGCCTGAGATATAATTATGTGCTGAAAATTGCTGTTAAAAAGCGGCCATTTTGAGAAAATAGCTGCAAAAGTATGATTGTTGGTTGTAGATCATGCTCATTTTTAAGTGTTGTTAAGTATATTCAGCATTGAAACTTCCGCAGAAGTTGTACCAGTTGTTTGAACCTTGGATATCGCTCACTGTGTGTTGTCCAGGCGAGAGTGTGGAACCCATGAAGGTGGATGACGTCAGCATGTTGTTCAGCGACATCGTGGGCTTCACGGCCATCTGTTCCACGGCCACTCCCATGCAGGTCGTCAACATGCTCAACTCACTCTACACCGGATTCGACACATTCTGCGTGCAGCTCGACGTCTACAAGGTCAGTAAATTTTGACGTGATCGTAATGTGTAGATGTTCGGTGCGGGGGTGAATGCGTGTGATTCACGGGAACGTGCGTATTGTATACTTTTTAACCTCGTGCGTGGCTCCGTGAGCCGATTGTCGGGGTTCCTCTGGATATTCACACACACGCACGCACGCACGCACGCACGCACGCACGCACGCACGCACGCACGCACACACACACACACACACACACAACTCCCTCCTCTGCATTTAAAATGGCCTCGATAAAAAGCCAAGCAGTTTTGACACAGCTTTAAGATCAGTGCACGTTAATGCGCCTATATGAATATTAATGCATGTTATCATGCTTACACCGAGAAGTTTGTGGCACTCCTTGCCCCACATCTGAATGCATCATTTACTGACAATTTTCTTCTTCTAACCGCAAGACTTGACACTCAACCTTTTTTCATCTCCAGATTGAAACAATTGGTGATGCGTATTGCGTGGCTGGAGGTCTGCACCGGAAGTCACGTTACCATGCGCAACAGATCGCCTGGATGGCCATGCGCATGATGTCAGCCGCGCGCAACGAGAAGTCACATGACGGGAACACGATCAAAGTAAGCATTTCTAGAAACTTCTAGATCTTTGCAAATTGATTGTGGTTTCTGTATACACATGGTTGACTTTGTTTCGTAGCGTTCAAACTTTCAAACATGGTTCTTCTTTTTATAGTTTTTGGATAGGTTCATTAAAAATTAGTACCTGTTCATGATTTTGAGTAGCATGCCATAATATACGTAACACCTTTGAGTGCTTGGACATTTGGCAAGATTCAGGCAAATACCACAAAGAGAAAGGAGTAACCGTGAATAAAACATTCAATGCGTTAAGGGTTTTTTTTGTTTGTTTGTTTGTTGTTGTTGTTGTTGTTGTTTTTGCCTTTGATCTTGGCCTTAATTGGTGAAACGTAAGTACTGATGTTTTCCACATCACTGAGTGCTAACGGTAACGTGATACCTTCACAATTACTCTTGAAACCTTTGACTTGCATACCGGGACAAAAGGGAGGGGGGAGTACACACACACCACACACACACACACACACACACACACACACACACACACACACACACAGCTAACCAACGTCTTTAGGTAACGCATCAGATGAATCTAAGCCATCACTGAAGCATACTTTTAAAAAGGAAATTTCCTGGGGATATGCGACAGAAGTGTTGTAGGTTAACACACAGCGATTCTTAATGCATTCACTGATTGTGTGTCTGTCCGCCATTATTTCCTGTTTTTCGAGCGTGAAATTGGGTCTCTTTGACAGGTTGTTTTAGCCTATTTAACTACTTCTGCGTTAAATGGACACGGTGACGTTCTAGAGTATATAAAAGCTTCGTTTCCGTTTCCAAAGGAACCTTGAAAGAACCAGTTCGGACGAATACAAAGTAAAGTTTCAATAAGTCTTTGATGAACAGACAAAAACAGAATAAACATTTCACAGGGTCCTAAAGCCTCCGGTTTCCGCTTTGTTCTGTGTTAGAAAAAGTTGATGTTTGTTCACAGACTTTGGCACTGTTTATTGGAGAAGTTTGAAACGGTTCAGAGGGACATTGGATTTTCTCTTTTCTCTCTGTCCTTAGTCCACGTTTCTCTAAACTGAATAAATCCATTTAGTCTGCATCTCTGTATTTATATTTCTGTGTATGAGTTAATGCAAAATGAATCAAAATCATTGTATTGATTTTGAACACCTTTTATGGGCAACAAACTTGATGGACATTGCGGCTGCTCTTAGTGCAGCATGTAAATGGAATTTAATGTACACAATCATGGATCCAGCAAACCATTGAAAACGTTCTTCGAATATTTTTTTTCCTTGTTCACTTTCATTTAATTCCTAGTATTTTTTTAATGCACGAGAAATGCCCACGAGTTTTAAACTTTTCTCTTATTCTTTTTTTTTAATCTTTTATACTATTTTCTTTCAATTCTCCCCCGGAAATTTTGATTCGTCAAATGCATAAGAAACATAGTTGGTTTGAGAGGATGTCAACGTCTGCAGGCTGTTGGGGGGTGGGGGGGGGGGTCTTCCAAAAAAAACCAAAAAAAACCCAAACTGGAGTAGACTACTAGACAGATTGATTGTGTGTTGTTGAAAAACCAGGTCGCAAAACATAACGAATGGCCCTCGTAGTATGTCTTTTTCTGGTATGAGTGATATGATTGGTGGATTTCTTCTTGCTGCGGAGGAGGAGAAGTGTGTAAAACACAGTTATAGCATGTTTGGTTTATGGTACGAGTGACATGATTGGTGAATTTCTTTCTTGTTGCAGATGAGAATTGGAATCCACACGGGATCTGTGCTGGCCGGTGTAGTGGGAAGCAAGATGCCCCGATACTGTTTATTCGGCAACAACGTCACACTGGCCAACAAGTTCGAGTCTGGAAGTGAACCTCTCAGGACGCATATAAGTCCCACCACTTACAAGTAAGCACTCCTGTTTATGTTCAGCATACTGTTTGTGAATCAATCAATCAATCGATCATTCAGTCAGTGAGATTACCTCACTGTCCCCGTGGGGAAATTCAAATGGAATGTCAACGCGCACACTCACACACTCACTCGAACGAGGCGTCCTGTACACAGACTCACAGAGCCTCTGTATTCGCAAGATGGCCGCGATAGCGACACTCGCAAGCAGCGGTGGCAGCGTGCGGCGGTGGGTCTATCTTTTTTTAGGTCTGTGCCCTGGACCCGGGTTCAACCCTGGTCCGTAGCAAGGTTGAACACGGGTCGCTTTTAACCTTGGTTGGTTAAATGTAAACGCACCAACCCGTGCTCAACCCAGGTTCAACCCAGTAAAATCAGCCAGTGTGAACAGCTTCAATACAGACTTGTTTCAGGCGCACCAAAAAGCTTTTCTTCCGCGATTCCTGGTAATCCTACAATATATGGGTCGTTAAACATGTGCTTTTACACTTGTTCGAACTTTCCCCCGCGTCACTCTGCGTTTTCTCAGGTTACCCCACTCTGTTTTGCCGGTGTTTGAACGAAAGGTCCTTAGGAACATACTGCTCTGTTATGTCTGCTGTAAATAGCTTGCGCACAGAAACCGATCGCACCTTTTCAAACAATCGTGTTCCTTTAAGCGAGAAAATCCGCAAGCATCAATAAACAACCGTTCGTATTAGTTCCTTCGTTTACCGCCCTTACCAGTCGCTTATCTCTGTGTTGTGTGTGTTGTAGCTGAAGCGATAGTAGCCCTCTTTTTTGTGTCTGCCAGTGGTTTGTTTGGAAGAGGGAGATTCGGGAAGTGATATAGAGGTTTGTTTGCGGGGTTTTCGACTTTTCACGTTCATTCACGAGATTCAGAGTTTTCGTGGCATTTGTGTTGAAGAACACAGAGAGAGAGAGAGAGGGGGTCGAAAGGGGGCGGGATGGATGGCAAGGGGGGGGGGGGGGGGAGTAATTGAAGATGATTATCTTTTGTCCAGCTGGGGCATTGAGGAAAATATCTGTGCGGACTTTTTACCTCTGCTGAACCCACAACTCTCTGATCGAGATAATAACGCTTTCCAGTAGATCTGAACTGTCTGGACGCCATGCGCGGAAGGGGATGGTGGGGGGGGGGGGCGTATTGTGTAAACGTGTGTGAATTAGGGGGTGTGAAAGGGGGGGGGGGGGTGTAAATTCTCATAGGTACCGACCGTATTATGCTTAAATTAGAACAAAACTTTTTTTCAGAACCTACTAATGATCAGCATGTTACTGCTGATCCGCTGTCAGTCGCCCTTCAAAGCCTGATTTCCGGTAGCGCCCATTTGCTGTTTGAATCCCCCGCAATATCTTGCGAAATCTCTTGCGACACAACGCCCAGAAAGCCACATCAGTACTTTTTGGATTAACACGCTCGATTTCCTCGCACGAACTAGTCATTTGACATTTTTCTCCTTTTCACTCCAGTCTGTTTTATTGCTCTTTGTTCACAAACTGTTGAAGACAGAAATTGATTTTTTTTTTCAGTGAAGTCAAAGAAATGCACTTTTTTCACTTTTTGTCTTTTCAGACTTCTTCAACCGACCCCCGGTTTCAAGTACGAGCCGCGTTCAAGAGAATCGCTGCCCGCCGGATTCCCTGATACCATCGAGGGCATTTCGTACTTTCTGGATGATTACGTGCACCCGGGGGTGCCCGAGAACGAACGCGACACAGCCGACCACATCGCAAGAGCGGTGGAAGATTTCAAAATCCACTCTTCACACAACAGCACGTAACCTATCTAGCACTAGGTTATAGCGTAGATCTGATCAGTAGGTGAGAAACAGTGTCAGTTCTCAAGTGCGCGTGTGCAAAGTGTTTTTGCTTTGTGTGTGGGCATGCGCAGTACGGAAACGCAGTTCGCGTTGGGTTGGATTTTTTTTGGCATAATAACGATGGTGAAGAATGTCTCGCGAGATGTTGTCACGCGACCTTCTTTTGAGACGGTTTTCTTTTTAATGGTGAGGAAGGTCTCGCAAGATGTCACGTGAGCTACTTGTGACACTTTTTATAATGGTGAGTAGATCTCGCGAGATTTGTCAACCACCCACTTCTGCGGCGTTTTTTTTGTTTTTTTTTTTGGATGGTGAAGAAGGTCTCACGGGATGTTGACACGTGTCTTACATGTGTAATATTTTAAAGGCGAGAGGTGAAACAAATGTCAACTGATTGAGAATTGATGAGACTCTGTGTATAATTGTAATTTTCCACGTAATTGCTCTGCGCAAGCTTGACATTTTTTTTTTCTTAATGTTTTGACACACAGATGTTACAGAAATTTGTCGTTGATATTTGCATATCATCAGAATATTGTTGTTCACGCTGTGCGTGCATCCGAGATGGACGAAAGTTGTGTGTTTGTGTGTGTGTGTGGGGGGAGGGGGGGGGACAGAGACAGAGAGGAGGAGGACACAGTACACCAAAGCTTGCATCTACAGGAAAGGACGTTCAGCATTTCAAAAACGTTTACTGATGACCCAGTTAACATGCACGTCACCGCTTGACTAGGCTACTTCACTATTTACCCTTTCACAGTAAACCCGTTTACGATATGCTAAACGTCTTTCATGCATGCCAAGCCAGTACGGAGGATCAGTATTTTATCGAAGCATACAACCGTAGCTGCATGTATAATTATAGAGTCCACACTGATAATTATCCATGTTAAGTACCTTGACCAAAGACGAGAGAGTAAAGAGAAAGAGGTATGGTTTGGTGTTTTGTTCAAGCTGTGATGTACTGTCGCAGTGTAATAAAGATATATAAACTTGCACGCTGTCTTTATACAATCGGAAGTTTTATGTTTATGTTCGTTTTTGTTATGTTGTTTCCATAGTAATGGAAACAACATAATAGGACGGGCTAAAATTTCCACGTTCATAGGCAAGCATCTGTGGTACAAACGCACGTCACTGCCGATCTCCCGCAGAGACGATTATGCAAGTGTAACTCTGACAATGACGTAAGAAAACCTGCGTCATCGATGCTGGCATGTATGCTGTTCCGAACGCGCTTCTTCTCCTCACTGAGTGCCGTCTGTGCGGATGTGCGTGTGTGTGTGCGTGTGTGAATTGTGTCCAGGCCCGTTTCTTCGAAAATACTCAACCGAATGGCTTCAAATTTGGGGTATCCAAATTTATCAAAATGTTACATTAGACGATTCAAGCGTGTGATGATTGCTTAAGTGATTTGGGAGTTATCGCCCTTTTGAGACAAGTTGGTTGTCTTTCGTGTACAGGCGTAATATTTATTTAAATCACTCAATTTTTTGGCAGTAGATAGCTTGAATACGGACTCTGAATTGACTCACTACTAGAAAATGGTCGCTCTTATAGTTTTCATGTAAACCGAGCCTGAGTTGACATTGCATGTGAACCAGTTCAGATGCCTATTTCTCCGAAAATACTGAACCGATCGATTTCAAATTTGGGGTTTCTAAATGAATCAAGATTGTTGAATAGAAGGCCCGATCCAGGTACAATTGCACACATGATTTGCGAGTTATCGCCCTTTTCAGAATAAGTGGCTTTCTGGCGTTTAAAGGCGTAATATTTACCTAAACCACTCCATTTTTTGGACATAGATAGCATGAATACGGACTCTCAACTAAGTGAAGTTTGGAGGTTGTCGCTTTTATACTTTTGGCGTAAGCCGTACCTGATGAAAGTGCTGGTGAACACACTTTAGATCTCAAAATCGCTCCTACTATACATAGATAATGAGCCTGGGGTGCCATAAAAAATATACAAAAAAATTAGAAAAATTCACTGCAGCCGTTATCGTCAGTTGACTCGAAAATTTGTACTCACAGCACATTTCCTCTGCAAGCCACACGCCTCACAAACATCGAAGAAGAGACGCACGCGCACTGACGTAAAGTAAGTGCGTCATGTTTGATTGACGTGATGCTGTTTTTTCTTGGGGGTGTCTCGCCACTTTCTTTCGGAATTCCTCTGTTTGGAGACGTGGTGTTGTATTTTACTTATGCTATGTCGCCATCATCGTGCACTCGCAGAGATGATACGGGATACAACAGACTACAACTCCAATACTTTATGAACAGAATATGCGCGGAGAACAAATTCATGAAAGAAGAAGAATCCAGAACGCTGTGCAGGGGGGCTGCTTACGTCAGATCTAGAACATTCCTCAACTTACTGGAAGGCTCGAAATCTCTCCAAGGTGACGTAATCTACTGACGTTACTGCACCAGCATGTTCTGGGATGGTCTAGAAATTATTTTGCATCGAAATGCAGTATCTTTTCGCAAGAGTCTCTACAACTTGACATGTGGAAAGCGGGAATTTCAGTGGGTTTCGTTTTTGCCACTGACTCACACTCAGAAGCATAATGCAAAGATCTTGGAAACATAAAGATAGTTCACTTACCTCCCTTTGAGGGACAACGCGTAAGAGTTGTCTGCGCGCATTAGCGCGCATCCCGCAGATCTACGCAGTTGTTTGACCCAACCCTACACTAGCCGCCGTAAAACATTTTAAGAAAATAAACAAAAACGAAGATGTCAGCGACTGCCAGGTGGTCTCCCCCCATATATTTCGCATGTGTTTTAGGCCTATGGAAAACATAAGTACTCTCAAAGTTCCGGAGGACGAAAGAAAGATCTAGTTTGGCTTTCACTGCTGTACGTAGGCTACGCAGTGCATTTCGTTCGATGTGTTCAAGTAAAACTAGTACGGAACACAGAAAGATCGAATGTGCGAGAGATCCAAAGATGGACGCATCCGCTGAATACTTCCTGCTAACTCAGCATTAATCATATCTGCGACCGACGATCCAGCAGATTCTATGTTGTGATATGGTTTTACAATGGTTAGAACGAAGTTCAGCCGGATGATTTTGTTCTCTGTGTGTGTGTGTGTGTGTGTGTGTGTGTGTGTGTGTGTTCTGAATTTAGATGCAGGTAGACGCTAGCACAATTTAAGTCACCGTGATTTGTAAAGTTGTCAGGGAAAAAAATTACGCTGTATCTGCGTCAGCCGCGTGTGTTTACTGTTAGTTTACACTGCATGCACACGTACCACTTGAGGTCTTTTTTTTTTTTTTTTTCTTTTTTTGGACAAGAAAGCGAAAAAAAAATGTTTGTTTTTCAACAGGAATACCAAAAGAAGTATTTCCCCGTTTATATTTGTCTGTTATTTGAACAATTCGGCGCAGAACACAATTGCATGCTTTTGTGATCGCTTTCCACTTTCCGCCATGCTGTCACTATAGGGGCCAGATCTAGGATGCGCGCTAATGCGGGCAGACAACTCTTCGCGTTGTCCCGCTATATGTCTCTCTTACGACACTCTCTGGAGCACAGAGTCTTTCAGTGGAAAGTACCTCTGTGCACAGTGGGGAAATGGCGCTCACTGCGCTACCGTGACGGGCCTAAATTGTCTCGGTGCTCTCAAACACAAGGTCGCGCACTATGTCATCCTTGACCAGCTTTGAACCCAGAGGGATCCTCAGTGGCGCAAGTGATTAGCAGGCTGTCTTCAGAGTGAAAGTAGGCGTGTTTCTGAATCAGAGACATACATAACCTGTCTCTGTCTGAATGGACAGATCTATTATTACATTCAGTCCTAGAGCACGGGTGTGTATGCTTTTGTAATCGTCTCTTATTCCACCACAAGGCAGGTACGTGATCGTCTGCACCGTGCAATAATACTTGCCTGTAGAGTGCAACACCCTTGCCTGTCAGAGTGCAACCCCCTTGCCGTTTACTCACATCCTGTTGGATCAGTCTACCACGTAAACAGTGCCATGAAAGCGCAACAATAATTGTCCGCTGGCAAAGATTTTGCCCAAACGAAAAGTGGTCGGATATTCAAGACTTCGTTTCAAATCGAATCATATGACACACAAGTCTCTGCTTTTCTAAAAAAAAAATTCGCCATTTTTAAAAATGGCGCTGGGTGTAAGCAGTCACATTTTCACGCCCCGCCGAAAAGGGACTGCACTCTGGAGTCTAATCTTACGAGGGCAGGAGTGACGCGTCTTTCTGATTCCAAGGTCTTTGCATAATGTGTGTGTGTGTGTGTGTGTGTGTGTGTAGGGGGAGGGGGGGTGTGTGCGTGCGCGCGCAAGCGCGCGTCTAAGGCGAGAGAGAGAGAGAGAGGGTCTCTTCTCCGATACCAGTAAGCAATCGTCTGTCAGTCAGGTCTGCGGGAAGTAACTCTGTCAAAGGGGAACGACTTTATTACAAGAATTCATTCACCCATGTAGAACCTCGCATACGCCAACAAGTTGTGACGTCAACCAGCTAGGCGAGCTCACACGACCTCATGTGTTTGGGTTTTTGCAAGTGCATAGAGGCACGATAAGGGTTTTCAGTACTTTCTTTATGTCAGCATGCTTGATGTCAGAGAGCTTGCGTTCCGGCGTGTGCGCGCGGGCTGCATACATGACACAACGACTACGACTGTGACTGCAGCAGGTCATTGAATGGAAACAACATATTGGGCTGGTGGCCATCTTGTTTTTTTTTACTATGCTCGATTGTTGTTTGTGGATCGTCGTCGGTCTAGTGTCGTTTGGTAAAAGACTTGAGGTGGATTTGAGAGGCGCCCCTAAAAATTGTCTTACTATGTTCATTTATCTTTAACTCTTAACAGCTCGAGCCCGACCACCCCCTGATAAAAAAGAGAACAAAAAAAAACAAAAACAAGAACAAGCCACTTTACACCACTAGAAGCCACTTCAAGCCAGCAGATCGCTGCAGATTGCATTACAGTGGCTCCTCATGTTCTGTAGATTTCGATTAAAATTGCGATTTTTACATGGCCTTGTTGTCTCTGGTTGAAGCATATGTTTACTTCCATCTCGAGGTTGAAGGCAAGGCCCTGTAGTCACGTGTTTAAGGACATTTTGGCGTACGCAGCAAGCGGAACATTTTGGGAGGAGCAAAGTGGGAGACTCATTAGAGTTTGGCGATGTTTTGACTTTAAAGGCCCCAGAGACATGGCTGTTGGACCTTTTTCATACCCAGTGCTACTACAAAATGATGACGATGATGATGATGATGATGATGATGATGATGATTCAAACTGTAATGGAGTGGCAGTCCAAAATTCTGTGAAACCATGCAAAGCGCGAAACATATCTCTCATCCTGTTAGGTATGAACGTTGAATATTTAAGTTTTCCGTGTTATCACTTTTATTCTTTCTTTCATGCTAATGCAGAGTTAAAATGTAAAATTTCTCTTTCATCTGTAGATTGTACAGTTACGGCGTGTCAAAAATAGGTTATTCAACCACACCTACCATAGAGTAGCTAAGAATTTTTTTTTTTCTGTGCTTTGCGGGGACTAGCAAAACGCCAAAATGCTCAGGGGTGTAAAGGATAGAACGCTTAGGTTTCACTGTCAATTTATCATTACGAATTTCATCGTCTGTCATGACCAACAGGGGAAGATCCCATCACTCCTGTGTGTACAGGTTGAAGATCATAGCAACATTGAAGTCAGCTTTTGTTTCACAGATCTGGTGCAGCAGATTTTATTTAGGATATTTTGTGCAGACGCCCTGAAACAGCCTACTCTTTAACCCTCCGATAACACTGATTCCTAAGGCACTTCATTCATCGACCCGGGACAATAGAGCGTTGGGCTTTCAGTGCCCGAGTTCGAATCCTGACTGAGAGGCAAAAATTTGCGCCGGTTTTTTGTTCCCTTGTCTTTGATACTTCTCTTGTGGTGGAAGAGGATGTTAAACTCTTAAACACCCGCCCGCCATCATCGACTTTGCTTGTTTCACACACGGTGTGTTGAGAATGTACGGTTGTTAGGTCGTGCCACGCCCTAAGACTGTTTTAGCTGACGCGTCTGAATTCTAGAGCCAGTTTTGTATGATGAGTTTAAACTTTGATGTGTTCCGTCTGTTTCACACCACCCAGTCTTAATGACTATTGATTGTTAATGCGCACGCGCACAGCAGCAGCAGCAGCAGCAGCATCAATAGACCTTTATTGTGTGTCAAACTTTTTAGAAACTACTTTCTGTTTCTTTTGCTTTTTTTTTTCTTCTTTTATGTAAAGGTTTCGTTTTTACCCTTACTGCATAATAACTTGGGCAAATATTTCATTACTTGACACATCAGACAATGTCATATATAGGTTATATGTACAGGTCACATGCTGTGAAATAATATTATAACTTTGTTCTTGTTCAAAATAATCAGAAAAGTGCCCTTTTCCCTGCGATGCTTGTCGTTAACATTTACGCTGGCGTAACTAACGATGTTGTTTATCACCATCAATTTTTGTAGTGTAATTTTATGTTCACGTGTTTCGGGGTGATTATTTTGTGTACTGTTTTCCTTCTGTTGTAGTTGTTGTGACATGAATTTGATCAGAATTGTGTTTCTTATTCTGTGCGTTCGAACGTGGATATTTTCATCTTGTAAGGCCTGGTTTCGCTTAAAGTATGATGAACACCGTATGCCCTTCTCACCACACTCCTCTACACAGTTGTCTCTTGAAAATGTCATCACATGGATTTATTTTTCATCCCTTTCGTGTAACATTTAATCATTGAAGATTTGTATAAAATGTATACTTTACATTCATCTCTTCTCCCTCTTTCCTGTTAGAAGGGTGTGCCGATGTTTCTTTGAATCTGCACCATAGCTGCACTTGCAGAACACCGTCGCCAAGAGAAACCTCCACAGAAGTTCTTACATGTTATGTGCACACCTGTATTCGACTGATAATTATTCAGCGATTTGCATCATCGTTTTATACCCTACTTGTCTGTGAAAGGTACTTGATAAAATTGAGTCTTCCCGAGAGGTGCTTGTTAGGAGAAAAGAAAAGACTTGCCGTATTTAACACGCCTTTGTGTTTTACAGAAGTTTATTTTTGCTTTCGGTTATCGTTGTTACAAGACAGTTAGTTATGCCGATTATGTAAGTAAATTTACACCTGTCCGTTCCGTGTCAGAAGATCTTTGAACTGATTGTCGTAATAAGTAGAATAGTAATAGCATATCAGTCGCGTGCACAGTCGCTTAAGTAAGCGCATGACTGCGGAAGCCGATAGCGAGCATGTCAGTGCGTCATTGCTGGTATTCTTCTTACATCACGCGTTTAATGGCGTCGGCAACAATGTAAGCGACACTGGCAATTTCCACTTTTGCGGCGAGCAGTATGTCCGTCGTAGTCAACTGATTAACCCTCTCTATGCCGATAGTTTTACACAGTAGCATACTAAGAGACTGTTGCTTCCCTTTGGTAGAAACCCGTTTAGCTAGCGCTGCTGTAGCTCCTTACTGTATGATATCGTGGCTGAGAATAAAAATACAAAGTTGGCGATCCGATACATCGGATCTCAGCAGCCAAGCGCTGTGAACGTGAGGGTACCAGACTGGGGGACCTTAGCATAGAGAGAGTGTTAAAAAAAAGTCTTGGGGCTAGGATAATTAAATGCACAGTGCAAGAAGATTGTCATACATAATGCTGTTAAGTTCAGGGTACCAAAAGGTTTACAACGTGGTTTGAGCCTTCTCGTATTCTGAACATTTTCCTAGAACGCTGGTAGGCGTTTTCGTTTTGACAACTGATTAGTAATGACAACATGAGTAGTACTACACTTGGGAGGATTTGCTGGTGACACCGACTAAACTGAACTGCGAAAGCCTCAAATCCAGTCCGTGACCCACTTTAACACAAGTGGTTACAACGCTAGCGTGTAAAGTAGGTTTGTCACCGGGTATGATATGTTTTTTCTGACTGTGTAGCAGGACCATTTGTAGGTCAGAAACATAATAGAACCCTGATTCCAGCCTTGTTGATATACGAGGTCGTGATATGTGGCAGCCCCCGTATTACTACCAGAAAACATATTTTCTACCGGTGTAGTGAACGGCTACTTCAGATAAGAAGTTCAGAATAAAGGACAGGGAGAGACAAGGGTTGAGGCAGTGAGGGATGCTAGCGTTATTTTGGAAAAAGAAAAATGAAGCGAAGTTTTCGGCAGTTTGCTTTCCAAAGCTAAATATCACTTTTACAACAAGTGTTTCGTTTTGTGACGGTGAATGATGAGTTAAGTTTACGTTTACTGGAATTGTTATGTGAATTGTAGGCAAGCAATACCTTCATTTCAAAAGTACCCTTTTGTGACATTTTGTGGGTTTTTTCCAGAAAGAAACGCCAAACACGTTCTCAAATTGTTATTGTCGACACACAAGTAATAATGAAATGAAACTTCTCACATACCACCTTCTACTTCACAGGTGCATTGCTGAGTGACATTTTCACAGCTTGCAATAACCTTTCACGAAAAACACCAGTGATTTCTTTTTTTTTTTTTTTTTTTTGGTTTTTTGGTGAAGAGTCGATACAGGATCATACCTACTGCGAATACTTGAGACCAGAACGAGATACGGTCAGTAACGCATAATTATATTTGCCAGCTTTCAAATGATTGTTATCCATACACCTCACACGAAATGATGTTTAAACAATTTGAAATGGAGTTTTTCACAAGCACACTAATTGGCGTTTACAATTGCATACGTATATTTGTACATAATCGCACCAAAATACCGAAAGTCCCAATGGCCGTCGTCATCGTGCGCACTCACACACACACACACACACACACACACACACACACACACACACACACACACAGAGCCAGCTATCATTTCTCACCAGGCTCATCCTTGCACATAAGGGGGAGCCGGGGTGGCCGAATGGTAGAGCGTTGGGCTTCTAATGCTCGGGTCGTATCCCGGCTGGGTCCAAATATTTGTGCTGGCTTTTTCGTCGTTGCCCCGTCTTTGATATCACCCGTATGTGGTGGAAATGAACGTTAAACCCCCAAGCACCCACCCACCCTTGCACACGATAACTCGACCAGCGCGAATGTTTAGATCACACTTTCATTTACTCTCAGGAAAAAACAAAAACATTCACCATTGTGTGGCTTTGATAGCCACAAGAAAACCAATCACCATTGACATGATAACCACGTGACAATTGTTCACCTTTGGCATGGTGACCACATGAAAATCATTCATCACTGATATAACATGTAAATAAAAATATCAGCTACTGCAACTGTCACCGCTCACCTTCGCCGCACATTTTGCTGTGTGCCACTGTCACCTTGTAAATGATAAAGTTTAACAGCACGTGTAAAGCGCGTTATCATAATATGACGTCATTGTTATCATAATATGGCGTCATTTTTATCGCAACATGACGTCATTGTTATCATTCTATATGATGTCATTTTGCCACTCGCACCGCCCCCTTTAATAAGCACGGGCACAAAGTCTGTGATGTAGTGACTTACATATTGTTTGTAGTTAACCTTTGTATGGAAGTTGTAAAGATAAGAGGCACTGTTGTACACATTACCTAGACCTATTTATTATTATGATTATTATTATTATTATTATTATTTCTGTATTTTGATGGATGTGATTGTTACTTATAATTTTTATGTACACGTCACCTCACACACTGAATGAAACCAAAATGTGAAAGAGATACAAATAAACCACATGTGATTTCTTTTTGCTGGCGAACTTGTGGTGCGTGCGTGCGTGCGTGCGTGCGTGCGTGCGTGCGTGCGTGTGTGTGTGTGTGTGTGTGTGTGTGTGTGTGTGTGTGTGTGTGACAGACCAATGAATGATACAATGCATTGGGAGCTAGGTCGAAGGTTTAACGTCCTCTGCCCACAACTAATTCAAAAAATAGAGTACTGTAGGTAGGTTGGCTGGCGCTGCACCGCGGCGACGCGCTTCCCCGGGAGGAAGCCCGAATTTCCCGAGAGGGAAATAACCTTCGAAAAAGGAGGGAGGGGGGGGGAGGGGTCCAAAAACTTGTGCACTGAAAACTGTTGGGTCCTTCCGGTGAGGCGGCCATCGATCCAAAGAACATCAAAACTCCACACGAGATCTGTTTTGTGACTAGATACAAATGCAAATCCTTGGATAATATCCAGCACAGTGATCGTTTGTAGCCAGAACAAGGTACCTTTTCATCTTCAGTCTCCTACTGCAGGTCAATAATTGCTGGTAATTCGTACAGCCAAGACATACTGGAATGGCCTTTTGCAACAAGGTGAATGCCTTCCACTCGCGGGTACTGTGACATTTAGTCAATAATACCTTGGCCAAGGAATTGTGCTTACAAGAAGAAATTCATGAAAAAAAAACCTTACTGCTCTTTTGTAGAAAATCTTTCTCTCTCTCTCTCTCTCTCTCTCTCTCTCTCAATAATCTCTTGGCAAAGGAAAGATCTTGCTCAGAAGAAATTCTTGAAAAAGCCTACCGCTGTTTTTCAGAAAATAATCTCTCTCTCTCTCTCTCTCTCTCTCTCTCTCTCTCTCTCTCTCTCTCCCCCTCCCCCTCCCCTCTTGACGTAAATCCCTAAATTAAACTAAGTGTCGGCCAAAGTATGGTTATAAACCTTCTCTGTTGAAAAATGAAGTTCGTTTGTTCCTTCGTTCTCTCTCAGCGTTTCCCGAGCAAAGCATATTTCTCCAAGCTGGCATCTGTGCACAGACTTTTATGTTTTAGCGGCGTGATCAACTGACTGTCGTAATCAGTTGCGTGTCTCTACGACTTTGCATACAGCAGTCACAGCTGCTTTGCATATTAAGTTCTATGAGAGACTTTAGCACATATGGCATGGATACAATTTCAGACCCAGTCGTTGTTATAATGAATTGTATCGTTTGTAATCTCGTTAGGTATTCTATATACATGTGATATTAAATTAATGATAGTATCCTCTTAGGGTTCACGCCCGAGACAACACCCCAAAACAGTGGATGCTATGAAAACACGCAGGAAAACGCGCGATACCAACAATTTTGGAAAACAAAAACCAAGGGGAGGGGGGAAGACGTGTGTGTGTGTGTGTGTGTGTGTGTGTGTGTGTGTGTGTGTGTGTGTGTGTGTGTGTGTGTGTGTGTGTGTGTGTGTGTGTGTGTGTGTGTGTGTGTGTGTGTGTGTGTGTGTGTGTGTGTGTGTGTGTGTGTGCGTGCGTTTGGGCTGGGTTCAAGGGGCAGCAGGAGAGGGTGTTGTGTATATCTTGCCAAGTGGAAAAGCTGGCATTTAACCAGGACTCGAACCCGCAAGCACGGACACACAGGGCCCTCGGAAACTCTCAGCTAGTGTAAACAACTACCCCCGTATAACCCATGCCTCCGCAGGCTTCACCCCGGGATGATGGACTGTAAAACTATGGGTGATCACGGGGCGAACCCGGAGGCGTGATTTCTCTCCCCGCTTGACTTCTGGCCAGAGTCAACATGAGTATTGCCAGCGGAGATGTGTACTGGCGGAAGTAGTACACACGAACGGTCACAAGCGCGCCAACTACTTAGCCCTGGACAGTTTAGTTTGGTTCAGCATGGTATCTCTGCGCCCATACGTGGGTTCGAATCCCGGCTTGGGCCAAATATTTGTGCTGGCCTTTTTCTCGTTGTCCCGTGTTTGATATCACCGACACAGTCACATGTCGTGGTAGAGAAAGACGTTACACTCCCAAACACCCACCCACCCACCCTCTTTGCGCTCCTCTGCTGCTTTGCAGGCGGTCTGTGATAAGACCGAGGCTTTGCTCATGCGACATGCGTCTCAGACTCGGACTGATGATGACGACGACGACGACCGCGACGACGATGATGACGACGACGATGACGAAGGCGACGATGACGACGATGATGACGACGGCGACAATGGTGACAGATGATGATGATGACGACGATGGCGTTGGTGATGACGATGACGACGACGATGATAACGACGTTGACGACGACGCCGACGATGATGATGATGACGACCACGACGACGACGATGATGATGATGACGACGACGACGATGATGACGACGATGAAGACTTGATATAGGGTACAGGTTCCACCACTGGACAGAAGTCAAGCGGGAAAAGATACCATGGAACCTGGGGGAGCCATCCACTGTCAATTTTCCGCCCTGTCGACGGGCAAATATGACCGCACACACACCGGCTTCCCACGATCAACATTCGATGGGCCAGGGGAAGGACCACTTCTTGGTCCTCCAATCGAAACTAGATCAATTGGCACCGCGGACACTGGTCAGAGTATTGGCGGGAATGGGTTGACTTTGGGTGTGAGATTACCGTTTGCCTGTCCGGCGGTCAGTGCCTGCGGGTCATTTGCTTAATGATGGCCCAGGATACAAAGCGTGTGAAAGCATCCTCTGCCCAAGTATCGTGTTTGGTCCGAAAACGAAAAGTAGCCAGAAGACATCAACTTGTAATTACAAGAAATTTGACGCTGGCCTCTCCTCTGGGATCAACGTTTGTGAGATCGGCTTATTTATTCATTTATTTTGTTTTTGGAATGGGCTGGGGGGGGGGGGGGTATCTGTATTCTGCGAACTAAAGAGGTCAGAGAACGTACTTCCGAAACGCAGAAACTGGGCTGGAAACTCTTGTGTTAGTTCGCGAACTAAATTCGTTGGTTGGTTGGCTTGTTGTTGCTTGGCACATGGGTTGGTTGGCATACAGCGCATACAGGGCCAAAACCGGAAAAGAGTCAAAAACGTGGCATACGCATGCGCGGCACGAAATGTGTTAATTTTCATTTGTTGAAAATTGCATTAGCACCTCATTTTCTTTTTACATTTTCTATGGATAAACTTCACTCTGCAGTCTGCTTCTTTCTTTGTCTTCATTCGATATGGCGAGAACGCTTTATTGAATTCCACCACTATTCCGTCTCTTGAAAACTGTCTTGGCAGACGAGAGTTTCGCAATAAAATAAGCAGACAACCGGAAATTAACGTCAAGCCGATAAACCAAACACAGACCAGATTAGAAAATATTTTGACGAATGTTTGACACTGAGCATACAGAAAAAGCTGGAGCCGCTGGGATGAATCTCTCTCTCTCTCTCTCTCTCTCTCTCTAAAGTTATTTCAATTTCTCTCTCTCTCTCTCTCTCTCTCTCACACACACACACACACACACACACACACACACACACACAGTCTCTCTCTCTCTCTCTCTCTCTCTCTCTCTCTCTCTCACACACACACACACACACACACAGTCTCTCTCTCTCTCTCTCTCTCTCTCTCTCTCTCTCTCTCTCACACACACACACACACACACACACACACACACACACACACACACACACAGTCTCTCTCTCTCTCTCTCCAATGCTCGGGTCACGAGTTCGAATTCCGGCTGGGGGCCATATAATTATCTTCACCGTTGTCCCGTCTTTGATATCAACCGTATATGGTGGATAATGACGTGAAACTCCCCCCTCCCCCACCCCCTATACACACTCCCCCCCCCCCCCACACACACACACACTTTAACATCTACACACTAAATAAGAATTTCTCCAGAGCTAGAATTTCCCATTGCGAAATTCCAGTTTCTATTTCTGCCACACAGAGACGAGGAAACTGCATAAACCTCCAGCTTCACGCGTCTGATTAAAGGAAGCACCCCCCGGGTTACGTGAAATGGCCAACTGCTAGCATCTATTACTCACGCCTGGAACTGAAACCTTCCAAAACTAAACTGGAGGATACTGTAGGTGGCGACGCCAGAGAAGCAATTATACTTTAATTGCGTTACTTTCCGCGTGTTTACGGTGTCTTGGTGATTCAGAACCTGCGAAAAGCTTGGCGCATCTCTGGGAGATAAGATTTCTTTCTTTATCGCGAAGACTTACCGACTGGGACTTTGTTTTGAAGTTTTCAAGCTTTTGTGAGAGCGGGGGAAGGATAAACAACTTGTTCGGTAAAAAGAGAGAGGAAGTGGAGAAGATAGGCGGAGCACTTTAAGGCATGTTCGTGGGAAGGTTGTTTGGACGATTGTATACAATTAAGAAGGCAGTTCTACAGGCATAGCTATCGTTTCTTTCATTCCTGCTCGGTAGCATTAAATTCGGCCGCAAGACAATAACGATCCAGTTAAAACGCATTTCACCACGCCCCATCGCTCTCTCTCTCTCTCTCTCGGAGTGGGTAGGTGGTCTCCATTTGTTACAATTTTGTGACCAAGCCAAATTCAGGGTTCACCGGTAACTTTTAATTGCCGCACGTCTTTGTACATCTCTTTCAGGGAAATTAATAGCTACGCACAGTGTGTGTGTGTGTGTGTGTGTGTGTGTGTGTGTGTGTGTGTGTGTGTGTGTGTGTGTGTGTGTGTGTGTGTGTGTGTGTGTGTGTGTGTGTGTGTGACCGACTGACTGGCTGAGCCTATCGCCGCACAGGCCCAACATACTAATCTGTCCTTGGTAAAACAAACGACAACAACAACAACAACAACCAAACAAAAACAGAACAAAATCACCTGAATACATTTTTAGAGACTAAAGTGTTGAGGGTTTAACGTCCTTTATCACATAATTATGGGTGAAATCAAAGACGGCGGCAACCGTGACGAGAAAAATGCCGGCACAAATATCTGGCCCCAGTCAGGATTCGAACTCACGACCCTAGCACTGAAAGTCCAACGCCGTACCGCTCGACTGTCACGGCTCACAGAGAGAGAGAGAGAGAGAGAGAGATCTTTTGCCGGTCTTGCAAGATTATCACCAACCATTTCTTTAAAGATTTCCGAATTTCCGACAAACCTTAGGACCTGTGGTCAGCTGAAGGGCTGCAAATTATCTGCCCTAATTCGCCGGACACCGGACAACGTTTGTTGCCTCTTGACAGTAATCTGTCGAGTTAGCCTCGGTCAGTTAATTACTATCCCTACCCCTAGCCCCAATCATCAGTCCCGCGAGATTTGCTCAGTGCCGCGAGAGTTCGAGATAGACCTACTGCCAAAGCAAACGTACCCGCGAGTAAAAAGTCCCACCGTTCTTTTCAAAAAGGACCCAAGCTCTATACATTTGAAAGGCGCCTAGACCTTTTTATCCCCCAAAATTATGTAAAGTTCTTTCGCGAGATGCTAGAATTGCCCTGGTCCTGATCTCAGCTTTTGTGGCCGGAAGCGAGTGCACTGGCCTTTTTCTTCCTCCAACTTGAAAGAGCCAGAAAGTGTACTGGGTTCCGCGGTAAGTGTCTTGTGTGAACTTAACGATGTACTTTTGCCTTGAAACAGGTCTTGGAGGAGTTCGCAAAGTTTTCTTCCAGAAAACGAAGAAAGAAAGGATGTCCTTGGCAGAATTTGTTATTGGTTTATTTTGTTTGGGTTTTGGTTTGGGTTGGTTTGTTTCGGTCTGTCTAGGGGTTTTGTTATGTTTTGTTTTGTTTGGTATGTTTGTTTGTTTGTTTTTGTCTTGTTTGTGTTCGTTTGTTTTAGTTTCTTTGCTTTGTTGCTCTGTTGTTTTGTTTGTTTGTTTGGTGTTGTTGCTTTTTTTGCGGGGGGGGGGGGGGGTCGTTTTGTTTCGTTTGTGTGTGTTTTTTTGCGTTTTTGTGTTGTTTTTGGTTTTGTCTAGGTTTTCTTTTTGTTCGCTTGGTTTTTTGTGTGTTGTGGTTGTTGTTTTGTTCTTGTTGTTGGTGTTCTTGTTGTGTGTTTGTTGTTGTAATTTGTTTGTTTGTTTGTTCTTGGTTTTCATTTATCATTTTTTTTTCGGGGGGGGGGGGGGGGGTACGTTTGTCAGTTGATAGTTGGTTTGTTGGTTTTGGTTGTTTCTGCGGCTTCCGTCGTGTGAAAACAAATCTGTACTCGCCTTGGTCTTTCACTTTCCGTGTTTGGTAGTTCGGTTTATTTTGGCTTTATATTGTAAGTTTTGTGTGAATGCTCGAGGTCGACGGGAGAAATTGTGAAAGCAAACCGAGTGCAGGAGAGGCTTTCACGCCCCACATAACGAGCTTCCCATGCCCCATGCAGTGATCCGATGAAGTTCTCACAACCAGGACTGGCGGATGGAACCGACTGCATGGACGTAATACTTTTCCCATAACTCTGTTGAACAACAAATTGAAATTATCTTATTTCGTGCAACCTTGAATTGACGCCGTGTGTGTGTGTGTGTGTGTGTGTGTGTGTGTGTGTGTGTGTGTGTGTGTGTGTGTTTTACGTATTGAGACGTATTGAGATATGTAGAAAGAGCCCGTCGTCTTACCGCGTATTACGATGACACACAGGCGAACAACTCCTCATGTAGCGAGTTCTTATAGACTGCTTGTTGTCTCTTTCACTCACAGAAGACACGTGAGCGCGTAGAAAAGTTTTAACCGTGTGGAGTTTATTACAGCTCTTCCCTGGTGTTACACAGCACTTTCAAGCTTCGCAAATACAAGCTTCTCTCGTACACACACACACACGCGCAAACATCTCTGGGCCTTATATACAGTTACAGCATTCTAGTACATTCTGGACCACTCTTATAAAAGAACCAATCAAAAATCAGAACGTGAATCACCTTTTTACTATTTTAAAACTTAAGAAGAATCCAGACTAATCGAGTACCTGCCCGCCAAACCTAGGCGCGTTATATAACACCAAATCGTAAACAAGTCATAACAAAGCGATTTGCACGAAATTTCCGAGCGCCTCAGCCCTTGGCCCTAAGTGCCTGTCGCCGCCCGAGGCGAAAAAGGCTACAGTCAAAAACAAGGTCACCAGTTCTCGATATTCGTGATAACAATAGAAACTTCTGGATCACGGGAAACAGATTTACCTTTTACTAAAACACAATATGAACTACACGTAGCAACTTCTCTGTCTCACAAAAAAAAATAAAAAAAATTCACAGCTGTTATCCTACAGCATACAAACAAAATACAAACAAAAGGCACAGCCACGCTCGTAACAGCGTGTGTGTGTGTGTGTGAGAGAGAGAGAGAGAGAGAGAGAGTCAATGAATCAATGAAACTCTATTTTACAACGGTAGAGGCAATTACCAAAGCAGAGAGAGAGAGAGAGAGAGTTCATCAAATATGCTGAACTTTAACTGTTGATATTTGATTTTGCATTCCAACTACGGGTACCTGGCTCCATTTACCTGATTAAATTTAAAAGGCGCCTTTAGTGCAAGGTGACACCAATGCATGGGAGTTTTACTCCCCGGTGAAAATATACCCCATGGGTATTTCTGGCTCACGCAGTCCTGAATAGATTGGGCACTTTCTGCTGAAGCTTAAAGTACATTTACATAGAGGGAAATTTTCACTGGCTAAAACAACCAGACTGACAGAGACAAAATATTCTACGCTCTTCCTTGGGATCACTTGTGCGCACGCAGAAGATGCCCACGGTAAATACTCCGTGCACACACACACACACACACACACACACACACAGAGCCCTTGGGGTGTAATTTTCACAAGGGGGACTAAACTTAATGTAGTACACCGTCCCAGACGTCATTTAGTGCGGAATTTAAGAGTCGAACCTTCAGAGATTGCAGTCCTAATCGTTAGCTTAAGAATTTCAAACTCCGACGCCAGAAAGCGCCCAGAACACCAGATCCGTGTTTAAAAAAAAAAAGGGTTAGGCGCAAATGTCATTGCAGGAAAAATCAGACTTAAAAAGAGGACGTGTTTGGACGATCCTAGAGACTTATCCAAGATACAAATTAGTTAAACCGTCGGGCTTAGAGGCTTTGGTTCAGGAATAATGTCGAAAGTCTCTTGGGCGTCTTTTGATTTAGTTCAAGTTCTGCTGAACTCAAAAACCAGTCGAATGAAGAGCTCGGCTTAGCATCAGGAGAAATTGTTCATTACTGTCAAAGGCGAACAAAATGAGATAGCGAGAGAGATTTGGTACGGGTCGTAAGGGGGAGAGCTGAAAGCCATCCAATTTCCTTTTGTATTTTTTCACTCATTGATTACATCGCTGCAATCAGCCAAACTTAATCTCAGAAGACGAGTAGCAGGGGATCTAAGTCTTATCAGTGTTTGATTTTTGTTTCCTTGTTGTTGTTGTAGTTGTTGTTTTAAATCTATTCTCTTACTGATTTTGCTGTTCTTCTCTGTCAGCGACATTTCTTTCCTCCTTTGTTTTGTTTTTTTTAGTGAGAGTTTTGTTTCAAGTTCCGTACAACCTTTTTCCCTATTCAAAAGCCTGCTGTATCCGTTCAAATGATGTGTGATCATCCAAGGATCTTCTTTGCTGATGCGATGGAAAGAAAAAGGAAACAGACAACAGCCGACGAACCAATTTACCAAACAACCAAAAACAAACAACCAGTAATTCGAAAATTCTTCTTTATTCTTCTTCTTCTTCAAAGCGTGTTGAACACAGAGTCCTCTTTTCAACAAAATACTGCATTCACAAACTTGCCCCCACCTACCTGCAGGAACTGATACCTGTGTACCAGCCAGCGCGCAACTGGCGGTCTGCAAGTTCTCTCCGTCTGCGGCTTTCTTCGACTGACGACACCAGTAAAAAGACGTATGGTGCACGGTCCTTCAAAAATGCAGCTCCCAAACTGTGGAACTCTCTTCCTGAGTCAGTGAAGGAGGCAGTCAGCATCACCACATTCCGGAAGCGCCTGAAGACTCATTTCTTCGGTGCTTCACCCCAGTAATCATCTGCGCTTAAAAAAAACAACAACCTATCTTTGTTTTAAATACCTCTCCCGAAGTGCTGTGAGCACTCAGTTAAGAGTGGGGTCGTGTGCTGTGGCCAGTGGCTAGTGTCAGTAGGCCAAAAGGATCGGCGAAGCCTTTTCCAGATGTGTATTCATGGGCAGTGTTTGAGAATGTGAAAAGAGGTTAGTTTCTCAGATCCCATTCGCAGTAGGCTGAATCTGCGAAACCCAGTTTCTTGGGATTTTGTTGCTGTTGTTGTTGTTGCTGCTGTTGTTGTTGTTGTTGTTGTTAAATATCAAGAAAAACAACAACAAACCCATTTCCGCATCCCCCAAACCCCACAGCTACAATCAGCGAGGTGAAACAATACGCTCTGGTAAATGCAGAATCTAAGGAAACTATTCTTGACAAGGCAACAATGATACTTGCATAGTCTGCATCCGACAATCCTTCACACAATGTATTCGGCTGAGAGACGCTGTCACAGACTATTTCATTGAGTCCACGCGTCTGCAGCATAACGTGCTTGCTCCAAAAGATGGCATCATTTTGTACCTGGAAAACGGCGGCTTAGACAATGGTGATGACGTTTAGTACACGCACGAGTTTCACTGCGTCCTCAAAGCATCATTTTTCTCTCCCTTTCTCGTTATTCTCTCCCCTGTTCCTCGATACACAGGCTGCACAGTCTGGTTACCCGGGCTCCTAGAAAAACAGCCTGAAACAGATTTTACAACCTGTGCATTTTTTTTATTCTTCTTCTTCTTCTTTTCTTTTCTGTCTTAATTATACTTTTCTGAGGTTGCCCACAGTGATAGAAGCCTAAAGTAAAACTTGTCGATAAGATCATCCTCATAAATTTTCTGTTTGGGAAGCAGAAGCAGCTTTTATCAGGAAGCCTTTCTTTCTTTTCAGATGTTTCTTCCTCTGATTCTCTTTTTTTGCCACTCTGGGTTTTTGTGTATTTTTGTTTTTGTTTTTTGTTTGTTTGTTGTTTGGTTGTTTTGTTTTGTTTTGTTTGTGGGGGGAGGGGGGTTAGAGGGAGGGGGTGTTTGTTTTGTGGGTTTTTGTTTTGTTTTGTGGTTGGTTTTTGTTTGGGTTGTTTTTAGGGGATGTTTGTTTGTTTGTTTGTTTGTTGTGTTGGTTTGTTTGTTTGTTTGTTGTTGTTTTGTTTTTTGGGTGTTTTTTTTTTTTTTGGGGGGGGGGGGGTGATGGCTTGGAGCTGCTGCAAGCTAGGTTTAGCAAGACAATATACTGCAAAAGTATGTCACTAACCTGACTACTGACGATACAATGGATCATCATTTGCTTGAATAAAGTGGACAGGAGCTTCCGGCTACCAAACAGAACGTTTCTCCCCTTCAAGTAGTAAACCCACCTCAGATCTTTACAAATCTATTGCACTAAGGCTCTTTTTCACCAAATGACGATGGTTTTCGTCCAGTGCCCATTGCCACAAAGATAACATTCATTAAATTTCCCACGAGAACTGAAGCAAAGGAACCCATGATGGACGTATAAAATCCGCTGTCAAAGGAAAAGGGTTAATATGACCCATAACTTCTATTGCCCTGTCGTCCATTTTTACATTTTACGCGTGCACTTAAACTTAGCCTTCGCAATCATTTATTTTTTGTTCCTAGTGTATTCGACGATTTCTTGTAATCCTATCACGAAATAGGAAACGTGAACATGCGCTTTGTTCTGCTGAAGCCATCTGAAGAACAACAGTCTAAAAATATTGATGACTCCCTGCTATGGGAAATTTATTTCCAGCAATAAATCTAATAGAACAAATTGCTTCCTTGTTGGAAACTAGGGACTCCATTTAATGCTCTGCCAATGACAGAAGTCCCTGAAATAAAAGTGTAATAGAGTGGACAGTGTCCTACTGAGCTTCATTCCAAACGCCCCCACACAAAAACTTTATAAAAAAAAAAAAACTAAAACAAAAAAATTCCTGGAACAAAACAAAACAAGATAAAGGACGGGAACTTTATTTCTTGATCAGAAGTTAAGAAACTTCTGAAACTTCTAAACTGCATACGCACAGACCCTTCCCGACACACACACACACACACACACACACACACACACACACACACACACACACACACACACACACACACAGGAAAGCACTATAACTCTGATCAATGCCCTGATTACAAATGGCTGCCTATTTCATCAGTTAACCAACCAGCTGTTCAAAATGTTTTCACACTTTAGGTACATCAAGTCACTGCCTGTCTGACGAATTAGGCCGGTTCACGGTGTCGGCGCGACCCATCTGTTGCAAGCAAATGCGGCAATGTTTCTTCTTTGCTTAAGTTCACCGATACTACAAATTAATGCGCAACTTAGAATGGAGCCTAGAGTCCTCTTTTTCTCAGAAAAGTGTAACACGGATTGTCGCTGCACTCCCGCAATGTTTATGAGCGCTAGTGGCGTAAGTGCATCGGCTGGCCATAACTATCCGAATACACAAGTGCGTCGACTTCCCGAAAAGTACGGACTAAAATATATGTATACACTTTCGTTACCAGTGTGAAACACGGCATTACTCTCCCAGCCCCAAGTCTATGCTGCTTGAGGCTGGAAGTGCCCCGGGTCTAAGCAGCTTGAGTTTAGAAGCGCACCGGGTCAGTAGGACATGAGGCTAGAAGTACTGCGAGTCAATGCAGCTTGAGGCTAGAAGTTCCCCGGGACTAAGCAGCTTGAGGCTAGAAGTTCCCTGGAACTAAGTAGCTTGAGGCTAGAAGTTCCCCGGGTCTAAGCAGCTTGAGGCTAGAAGTGCCCCGGGTCTAAGCAGCTTGAGGCTAGAAGTGCCCCGGGACTAAGCAGTTTGAGGCTAGAAGTTCCCCGGGTCTAAGCAGCTTGAGGCTAGAAGTACCCCGGGACTAAGCAGCTTGAGGCTAGAAGTTCCCCGGGACTAAGCAGCTTGAGGCTAGAAGTTCCCCGGGACTAAGCAGCTTGAGGCTAGAAGTGCCCGGATCAATGCAGCTTTTGGTTAGAAGTTCCCGTGGTTTATGGAACCTGAGGTTAGAAGAACTACGGGTTAGGCTTGATGTGCCCCGAGTCTAAACAGCTTGAGGCTGATTATGCCCCGGTTCAAGGCAGCTTGAGGTTAGAAGTGTCCCGGTGTAGGATCCGGTCCGGTCCCCCCTCTGAAGCAGTCCCCCGGGGGACCAATTCGTGGCAAAAACTGCTCTATAATGGTCCCCCCTTAGACATCCAGCCTCGTTTTCGACTGGTCCCCCTGGGCGATTTTGGTCCCCCCTCGCATCCAAAATAGGCCCCCTCTCGAACTGGTCCCCCTCTTTTCTAACCAATGTAGAGCTATGTCAGTATTTATTTTTAACTTTATTGTTATAGTGTGTGTCAACTCAGTAGAAAACGTGACTCTGGATCTCTCTCTCTCTCTCTCTCTCTCTCTCTCTCTCTCTCTCTCTCGCCCCCCACACTTTCTCTCCTCCCCCCATCTCTCAAACACACACACACACACACACATTATGCACGCACGCACGCACGCGTGCACACTCACTCACGCACGCACGCACGCAAACACACACGCGCACACACACACACACACACACACACACACACACACCTCTTTCGTTATATGTATAATTATTTTCATTTTTGTACAGAGATGTTATTCAAGATGATCTTGAACTGGGTCAAGGTTACAGTGTCAAATCTAAACTTTTAAAAGTGATTTAACTTCGTAGATTTGCCGTTCTATGTAGCCTATACTTTTGTTTTTTTTATTTTCTCTTTTTTTTTGTGGGATGAGAAAACGGTCGCCACTAAAAAACAAAAGTATAGGCTACATAGAACGGCAAATCTACGAAGTTAAATCACTTTTAAAAGTTTAGATTTGTTTTCTCTTTTCTTTTTTTATGTTGTTTCCATAGTAATGGAAACAACATAATAGGACGGGCTAAAATTTCCACGTTCATAGGCAAGCATCTGTGGTACAAACGCACGTCACTGCCGATCTCCCGCAGAGACGATTATGCAAGTGTAACTCTGACAATGACGTAAGAAAACCTGCGTCATCGATGCTGGCATGTATGCTGTTCCGAACGCGCTTCTTCTCCTCACTGAGTGCCGTCTGTGCGGATGTGCGTGTGTGTGTGCGTGTGTGAATTGTGTCCAGGCCCGTTTCTTCGAAAATACTCAACCGAATGGCTTCAAATTTGGGGTATCCAAATTTATCAAAATGTTACATTAGACGATTCAAGCGTGTGATGATTGCTTAAGTGATTTGGGAGTTATCGCCCTTTTGAGACAAGTTGGTTGTCTTTCGTGTACAGGCGTAATATTTATTTAAATCACTCAATTTTTTGGCAGTAGATAGCTTGAATACGGACTCTGAATTGACTCACTACTAGAAAATGGTCGCTCTTATAGTTTTCATGTAAACCGAGCCTGAGTTGACATTGCATGTGAACCCAGTTCAGATGCCTATTTCTCCGAAAATACTGAACCGATCGATTTCAAATTTGGGGTTTCTAAATGAATCAAGATTGTTGAATAGAAGGCCCGATCCAGGTACAATTGCACACATGATTTGCGAGTTATCGCCCTTTTCAGAATAAGTGGCTTTCTGGCGTTTAAAGGCGTAATATTTACCTAAACCACTCCATTTTTTGGACATAGATAGCATGAATACGGACTCTCAACTAAGTGAAGTTTGGAGGTTGTCGCTTTTATACTTTTGGCGTAAGCCGTACCTGATGAAAGTGCTGGTGAACACACTTTAGATCTCAAAATCGCTCCTACTATACATAGATAATGAGCCTGGGGTGCCATAAAAAATATACAAAAAAATTAGAAAAATTCACTGCAGCCGTTATCGTCAGTTGACTCGAAAATTTGTACTCACAGCACATTTCCTCTGCAAGCCACACGCCTCACAAACATCGAAGAAGAGACGCACGCGCACTGACGTAAAGTAAGTGCGTCATGTTTGATTGACGTGATGCTGTTTTTTCTTGGGGGTGTCTCGCCACTTTCTTTCGGAATTCCTCTGTTTGGAGACGTGGTGTTGTATTTTACTTATGCTATGTCGCCATCATCGTGCACTCGCAGAGATGATACGGGATACAACAGACTACAACTCCAATACTTTATGAACAGAATATGCGCGGAGAACAAATTCATGAAAGAAGAAGAATCCAGAACGCTGTGCAGGGGGGCTGCTTACGTCAGATCTAGAACATTCCTCAACTTACTGGAAGGCTCGAAATCTCTCCAAGGTGACGTAATCTACTGACGTTACTGCACCAGCATGTTCTGGGATGGTCTAGAAATTATTTTGCATCGAAATGCAGTATCTTTTCGCAAGAGTCTCTACAACTTGACATGTGGAAAGCGGGAATTTCAGTGGGTTTCGTTTTTGCCACTGACTCACACTCAGAAGCATAATGCAAAGATCTTGGAAACATAAAGATAGTTCACTTACCTCCCTTTGAGGGACAACGCGTAAGAGTTGTCTGCGCGCATTAGCGCGCATCCCGCAGATCTACGCAGTTGTTTGACCCAACCCTACACTAGCCGCCGTAAAACATTTTAAGAAAATAAACAAAAACGAAGATGTCAGCGACTGCCAGGTGGTCTCCCCCCATATATTTCGCATGTGTTTTAGGCCTATGGAAAACATAAGTACTCTCAAAGTTCCGGAGGACGAAAGAAAGATCTAGTTTGGCTTTCACTGCTGTACGTAGGCTACGCAGTGCATTTCGTTCGATGTGTTCAAGTAAAACTAGTACGGAACACAGAAAGATCGAATGTGCGAGAGATCCAAAGATGGACGCATCCGCTGAATACTTCCTGCTAACTCAGCATTAATCATATCTGCGACCGACGATCCAGCAGATTCTATGTTGTGATATGGTTTTACAATGGTTAGAACGAAGTTCAGCCGGATGATTTTGTTCTCTGTGTGTGTGTGTGTGTGTGTGTGTGTGTGTGTGTGTGTTCTGAATTTAGATGCAGGTAGACGCTAGCACAATTTAAGTCACCGTGATTTGTAAAGTTGTCAGGGAAAAAAATTACGCTGTATCTGCGTCAGCCGCGTGTGTTTACTGTTAGTTTACACTGCATGCACACGTACCACTTGAGGTCTTTTTTTTTTTTTTTCTTTTTTTGGACAAGAAAGCGAAAAAAAAAATGTTTGTTTTTCAACAGGAATACCAAAAGAAGTATTTCCCCGTTTATATTTGTCTGTTATTTGAACAATTCGGCGCAGAACACAATTGCATGCTTTTGTGATCGCTTTCCACTTTCCGCCATGCTGTCACTATAGGGGCCAGATCTAGGATGCGCGCTAATGCGGGCAGACAACTCTTCGCGTTGTCCCGCTATATGTCTCTCTTACGACACTCTCTGGAGCACAGAGTCTTTCAGTGGAAAGTACCTCTGTGCACAGTGGGGAAATGGCGCTCACTGCGCTACCGTGACGGGCCTAAATTGTCTCGGTGCTCTCAAACACAAGGTCGCGCACTATGTCATCCTTGACCAGCTTTGAACCCAGAGGGATCCTCAGTGGCGCAAGTGATTAGCAGGCTGTCTTCAGAGTGAAAGTAGGCGTGTTTCTGAATCAGAGACATACATAACCTGTCTCTGTCTGAATGGACAGATCTATTATTACATTCAGTCCTAGAGCACGGGTGTGTATGCTTTTGTAATCGTCTCTTATTCCACCACAAGGCAGGTACGTGATCGTCTGCACCGTGCAATAATACTTGCCTGTAGAGTGCAACACCCTTGCCTGTCAGAGTGCAACCCCCTTGCCGTTTACTCACATCCTGTTGGATCAGTCTACCACGTAAACAGTGCCATGAAAGCGCAACAATAATTGTCCGCTGGCAAAGATTTTGCCCAAACGAAAAGTGGTCGGATATTCAAGACTTCGTTTCAAATCGAATCATATGACACACAAGTCTCTGCTTTTCTAAAAAAAAAAATTCGCCATTTTTAAAAATGGCGCTGGGTGTAAGCAGTCACATTTTCACGCCCCGCCGAAAAGGGACTGCACTCTGGAGTCTAATCTTACGAGGGCAGGAGTGACGCGTCTTTCTGATTCCAAGGTCTTTGCATAATGTGTGTGTGTGTGTGTGTGTGTGTGTGTAGGGGGAGGGGGGGTGTGTGCGTGCGCGCGCAAGCGCGCGTCTAAGGCGAGAGAGAGAGAGAGAGGGTCTCTTCTCCGATACCAGTAAGCAATCGTCTGTCAGTCAGGTCTGCGGGAAGTAACTCTGTCAAAGGGGAACGACTTTATTACAAGAATTCATTCACCCATGTAGAACCTCGCATACGCCAACAAGTTGTGACGTCAACCAGCTAGGCGAGCTCACACGACCTCATGTGTTTGGGTTTTTGCAAGTGCATAGAGGCACGATAAGGGTTTTCAGTACTTTCTTTATGTCAGCATGCTTGATGTCAGAGAGCTTGCGTTCCGGCGTGTGCGCGCGGGCTGCATACATGACACAACGACTACGACTGTGACTGCAGCAGGTCATTGAATGGAAACAACATATTGGGCTGGTGGCCATCTTGTTTTTTTTTGTGGGATGAGAAAACGGTCGCCACGCTTCTTGACACGTCACGTGACTCGTGTCAAACATGCCTATAATTATAAGTACACGACAATTCATTCCGTACTTGGGCCACCGAGGTTGAGATATTTGCTGCAGCCACCCTCTTGGACACGCCCGTGTATGTGTTCACAAGAGAGGCTCCAGGCCGACAACCTAGGTGGCTGAAATACGGGCCAGTTTGGCAATCGGCCCCATTGAAAACAGACAGAGTAATTTATATAATGAATCTTGGACATCACTTTGCTCCTGTTTTTTGTGTCACTCCTTAGACCAGCCTGAGAACTGTTAGTCTTCTGCTGTTTTTGTTGTTTCAAGGGTCATGATTTGAGACACTGGTACTCAGTCTTGACTGTCTACTTGAAGTACGCTGAAAGCCAAAGGTGGCAACTAGTTTTCATGTCATGGACACTTACTTAATTTTGAAGAAATATTTTTTCTATGGCGTTGTATAGAAAATATTAGATACTTGGTCTTTGATGTTATTCTCTAAATGCTATTTCCAGTTTAAAAAAAATGACAGGAAATGTGGACAGCAAAAAAGAACCAATGCAAAAAAAACAACTGAAAGAAACAAGAACACAACCAAACAAATATATCTCACACACACAAAAATAACAACAAGCACATAAATCGGAAAAAAAAAGAAAAAAAATGTTCCTATGGCCCTGTGCTTTTGGGGACAATAAAGTTTTGTAACAATAAAGTTAAAAATAAATACTGACATAGCTCTACATTGGTTAGAAAAGAGGGGGACCAGTTCGAGAGGGGGCCTATTTTGGATGCGAGGGGGGACCAAAATCGCCCAGGGGGACCAGTCGAAAACGAGGCTGGATGTCTAAGGGGGGGACCATTATAGAGCAGTTTTTGCCACGAATTGGTCCCCCGGGGGACTACTTCAGAGGGGGGACCGGACCGGATGCTACACCGGTACACTGCAGGTTTGAGCTGAAAGTGTCAAGGGTCAATGCAGCTTGTGGCTAAAAGTGCCCCAGAGTCAAACGAGGAGTGGAGTACATGTGATTCCAGAAGACGTATAGCATTACTGTAATAAGACGTATAGCATTACTGTAATAAGACGTATATCATTACTGTAATAAGACGTATAGCATTACTGTAATAAGACGTATAGCATTACTGTAATAAGACGTATAGCATTACTGTAATAAGACGTATAGCATTACTGTAATAAGACGTATAGCATTACTGTAATAAGAAGTAAAGGCACCAGCATGCCAAGTCTGTTTGTGTTCACTGCATGGGGATCACTGCTGGATCTAGTAAAGGAAGGTCTCAGGCGATCTCAGCCTGTTAAAGGTTACTTTATTGCACCGTGTCACTTCGACCAGGTCATACATCCGGATCTCCCTGGGGCATAAACTTTATACAGGGAAATCCGTTTACGGGAGAGAGATCTCTGGGGAGAGAGAGAGAGAGAGTCTTGACTTTATTCTCCAAGGGAAGAGGTTATGGGCGCACAGACCCAAATTACGAACCTTGCTAAAGGTCGACATGGACATGATGAAGCAGAACAGCATTAAATGCGAGAGCGTCACTAACTAAAACAGGAGAGAGAGGGGGGGGAGGGAGGTGAGGGGGCGTATTTGGGTGGGTGTTTGGGACTTGCCCGTCCTTTTCCACCACGTAAGGGATATCATCTCAAAGAGAATTTGATATTAACACTTAGTGTTCATACCTACCGCCGCTAACAGTACAATTAGTGTAAGCTAATGGAATCGCTGTTGGTGAAGATAATCAACTTTCAGCCATTCTCCGACCTCAACTTTGCAAACTTTCCATCTGGCACATGTGGAAATGACATTGCTGCGTTTAGGAAAGACCCAGCAATAATAAAAATTAATGTAACAGAAAAAAAACCAAGATAACAATGAAGTTCAGAGAGCTTTATAGATAGGTAACCAAACATAAACAGTCATGTATTTCCAAATGAAACCAAAATAATTATTTCTTCTGTGATCACTCTTATGCCCTCTGGACATTCTTCATTTACTGTGGAAAGTTCCCCTGATCGACACTGTAGCATTACGACGTCACTTACAACAAACTGGATCGCATCTGCTAACGGCTTGCATCACGACTTTAAAAGCAAACGGAATTCAATATTTAATCACTTCATACCAAAGCACCGCAGCCCCAGGGTATGACCAGATTAGTTACGAGTCCTTTGAATCAATAGAGGGAATGTTTTTCTTCATTCCATCAACCCTAGCTGTTACAATCAGTTCAGACTTCAGCTCTCGGCACAGCATCAACCCTAGCTGTTACAATCAGTTCAGACTTCAGCTCTCGGCACAGCATCAACCCTAGCTGTTACAATCAGTTCAGACTTCAGCTCTCGGCACAGCATCAACCCTAGCTGTTACAATCAGTTCAGACTTCAGCTCTCGGCACAGCATCAACCCTACCTGTTACAATCAGTTCAGACTTCAGCTCTCGGCACAGCATCAACCCTAGCTGTTACAATCAGTTCAGACTTCAGCTCTCGGCACAGCATCAACCCTAGCTGTTACAATCAGTTCAGACTTCAGCTCTCGGCACAGCATCAACCCTAGCTGTTACAATCAGTTCAGACTTCAGCTCTCGGCACAGCATCAACCCTAGCTGTTACAATCAGTTCAGACTTCAGCTCTCGGCACAGCATCAACCCTAGCTGTTACAATCAGTTCAGACTTCAGCTCTCGGCACAGCATCAACCCTAGCTGTTACAATCAGTTCAGACTTCAGCTCTCGGCACAGCATCAACCCTAGCTGTTACAATCAGTTCAGACTTCAGCTCTCGGCACAGCATCAACCCTAGCTGTTACAATCAGTTCAGACTTCAGCTCTCGGCACAGCATCAACCCTAGCTGTTACAATCAGTTCAGACTTCAGCTCTCGGCACAGCATCAACCCTAGCTGTTACAATCAGTTCAGACTTCAGCTCTCGGCACAGCATCAACCCTAGCTGTTACAATCAGTTCAGACTTCAGCTCTCGGCACAGCATCAACCCTAGCTGTTACAATCAGTTCAGACTTCAGCTCTCGGCACAGCATCAACCCTAGCTGTTACAATCAGTTCAGACTTCAGCTCTCGGCACAGCATCAACCCTACCTGTTACAATCAGTTCAGACTTCAGCTCTCGGCACAGCATCAACCCTAGCTGTTACAATCAGTTCAGACTTCAGCTCTCGGCACAGCATCAACCCTACCTGTTACAATCAGTTCAGACTTCAGCTCTCGGCACAGCATCAACCCTACCTGTTACAATCAGTTCAGACTTCAGCTCTCGGCACAGCATCAACCCTAGCTGTTACAATCAGTTCAGACTTCAGCTCTCGGCACAGCATCAACCCTAGCTGTTACAATCAGTTCAGACTTCAGCTCTCGGCACAGCATCAACCCTAGCTGTTACAATCAGTTCAGACTTCAGCTCTCGGCACAGCATCAACCCTAGCTGTTACAATCAGTTCAGACTTCAGCTCTCGGCACAGCATCAACCCTAGCTGTTACAATCAGTTCAGACTTCAGCTCTCGGCACAGCATCAACCCTAGCTGTTACAATCAGTTCAGACTTCAGCTCTCGGCACAGCATCAACCCTAGCTGTTACAATCAGTTCAGACTTCAGCTCTCGGCACAGCATCACTGACCTCTACATTTATTTGAACGGGACATAGTCAAGACAATGGACGGAGCCAGAGGCTTTCACACGGGTGGACAAACTCTTGTCTGTGATTTAAAAACAAAATAAATTATTTCCTGCTAAATCTCGAGCTGGATACGATTTGATAGTAAGAATATGAGTCAAAACACAGTTCAGAAACAAATTCGTTACCATAACGTTTTCTAGCATCGATCCCCTATTCCTATCATTACGTTCCTCTCGAAACGTTCACGGTTTTTGTGTTTTTAATCGTTACGGGTGGGTGTTTGGAAGTTTAACGTCCTTTTACACCACATAAGGGTGATATCAAAGACGGGGCAACGATGAAAAAGCCAGCACAATATTTGGCCCCAGCCGGGGTTCGGACTCACGACCCGAGCATTGGAAGTCCAACGCTCTACCATTCGACCACCGCGGCTCCCCTAATCGTTACGGACACGACCCATGAACCATGAGTATCGTTCGAGTATTAGATCTCTAGACAGGAAGCCGGGACAGCCGAATGGTAAAACGTAGGACTCTATTACTAATGCTTGGGTTGTGAGTTCGCAGCCCGGTTGGGGGCAAATATTTGTGCTGGCCTTTTTCTCGTTGCCCCGTCTTTGATATCACCTTTACGTGGTGGAAAAGGACGTTAAACTCCTAAACACCAAGCCACCCACCCTTACATTTACAGAGACCGATTTTTCTGCGTTGCTTTAAGTGTGAAGACAGAAGAGTCAGCCAGACTGGAGACTACACCGGTCGCTGATCAGTAGAAATGCTATCACTGACCATGTAAACATTGTTCCGCAGTATGAAAACTGCTTGTGCACAGTGTGACATCGGTTGCCAAACTGTCGCGAACATTGCTCCATCGGCCAAAAGGGACGGGGGAGAGGGATAACACTAGCATACATGTGGAAACCCTTCTTTACGAAAGTGTATCTTTGAGGAAACTTTACAACAGAATACGCGGACACCGACCAAAAACCTTGGCCAGCCTTCAGTCGTGTCTATAGGGGCAGGTTGCATAACAGAGTCAACTGAACTCCATCGGTTAGTTTAATTACTTTCGACAGACAGTTTACCTTAGGCGGGAAAGGTTCGATGCTAGAGTCGCGTTGCTTGATTGAATGGCGTCTGCTGCTCCGCTGTTTCAACAGCAATCCGGGCAGACCTGTTGACATTCGCAGATAATTTTTCGACGTTTCATCCCAGTCCTGGGCAGTCAAAATTGAACATCCCTGGGCCAGCCTGTCTTTGGGGAAATGGAAGTTCTGTTGGAGTTGATTTCAGAGAGTGACTTTAATCACCCGCGGACTTAACTAAGACTGGTCGATGCTGTGAGATTGATAATGAAAGTACACTTAATTGTTGAACTTCGCTTCGCGCTACGGAACATTTTGCAATTTTGTTAGGGGCGGTACGGTAACGTAAAGTGGTTGCTTGATTCCAGAAAGTGATTTAATATAATAACTGCAAGTTCACCCGAGTTAGGGTGAACACTTAATTGTTGAACTTCACTTCGCGCTACAAAAGATTTGCAATTTTGTCAAGGACGTACGATAACGTAGAGTGGTTGCTTAGTTTCAGAAAGTGACTTTGACATGATAACTGCAAGTTTACCCGAGACAGCTAAGTCAGTACCTTGAGACTGATAATGAAAGTACGCTTAATTGTTCAACTTCGCTTCGAGCAACGAAACATTTGCAATTTTGCCAGGGCGTACAGTAGCAATTTTCAGTGTGTAGGCTGATCTGCTAACATACATATATGTGAGCTTGGGGCCGACAATAAACACGAGAGACCATGCAGCAGAGGCTCTATCACAACGTATCGTGTTTCTGGGGTGAAAATATGTGTACACACGCAGGTACTGTTGCGCCTTTTTGCCATGGGCGAACGACTTTGTTACAAGAATTCATTCACCCATGTGGAACCTCGCATACGTCAAAAAGTTAGTGACGTCAACCAGCTAGGCGAGCTAACACGATCTCATGTGTTAAGGGTGTTGCGAGCGCAAAGAGGCACGGAAAGGGTTTCCAGTACTTTCTTTATGTCAGCATGTTTGATGTCAGAGAGCTTGCGTACGTGTGCGCGCGGGCAGCATACATGACACAACGACTACGACTGTGACGACAGCAGCTCACTGAATGGAAACAACATATTGGGCTGGTGGCCATCTTGTTTGCCATGGGGCAGGAGCTGAACCTGGGGCTGAACCTGGTCCTGGTTCAAACCATACAGGTACACACAGACCACCGTCCCGCCGATCACCATAGACCACAAGGAGTGGCGAGTCTTAACGTAGAGTAGTTGCTTGATTTCAGCGAGTGATTTTAATTTAATAACTGCAGATTTAACTGAGACACGCCAGTACCCTGAGACTTATACTGAAGGTATACCTGACCGTTGAGCTCGCTTCGTGCTACAAAACGGTTGCAAGTTTGTCATTGACTTGCAGTAATGTAAAAGTGTTTGCCTGATTTTCAGAGAGTGAGTTTAAGCGCTGCAGACTTAATTGAGACCGGTCAATGCTGCGAAGCTTGTAAGGAAAGTGTACTTAATAACTGTGCTGAATCCGCTTCGGGCTGCGAAACATTTGCAGTTGTGCCAGGGACGTACTGTAAGGAAAATCGTTTGCTTTATTTAAGAGTGTTTTACGACGAAGATACGGATGAACTGGTTTGTACAAATTACAACCTTGTCGACAGCCGATCGAGATGTGATCTTCATATCTTGGATCGACTGCAACTTGAAATTTGGACACCAGTGTGTGTGTGTGTGTGTGTGTTTGTGTGTGTGTGTGTGTGTGTGTGTGTGTGTGAGTGAGTGAGAGAGAGAGAGAGAGAGAGAGAGAGAGAGAGAGAACGCCAATTCTAGAAGAGGTTAATTTCTCCCTGTGCAAAGACCATCTGTGCAATAATTCCAGAAGCACTGGCCTGAAAACTAGGAAGATAATGGACAGACCTGAGAGCAGCACCAGGCGATAAAACAGTGTGCTAATGACTTTAAAGGAGATGTTTTCTTGAATATGTCTGGTGCACGTGGAATAAATCTCTGTTTTTTGTGTTTTTTTTCTTTTTTCCTGGCGACAGTAAGACAAAGTTGGTTAGTTATTGTGTCTTGCCGTTGACTGTTAAATTTTTAACCATGATCTTCTCTCGAGAGCACCGGTATCCTATGGCAGAAGGTGACGTTCTTTGAGAAATATCACACACACACACACACACACACACAAACACACACACACACACACACACACACACACACACACACACACACACACACACACACACACACGCACGCACACACGCACGTACACACTGGCACAGAGAGAGAGAGAGAGAGAGAGAGAGAGGAAAGAAGAGGGTGGGTGTTTATGAGTTTAACGTCCTTTTACACCACGTAAGGGTGATATCAAAGATCGGGGTAACGAGAAAAAGACCAGCACAAATATTTGGCCCCAGCCGGGATTCAAATTCACAACCCGAGCATTGAAAGTCCAACGCTCTACCATTCGACCATCCCGGCTCCCCGGAAGGAAGATAAGTCATGGAGATCGGTGAACTCCAAGTTCTTGCGATCTATGGAACAGGAACACAGCGTTATGACTCCATCATGTTTCTCCTGAAGGACAGTCAAGCGGACACCAGGATAACTCGAATGGTAATATTCTTCTTCGTCGAATGCTAGATGGCGACGCCTGTAGCTCTGATGAATGTAATCGTCCTCTGCAGGGCTGCTAGGTCTCCGTAGAGTTTTTCCCTCAATGTAGTGTCCTCCGGCCATGCTGCTCTCCTGGCTACGTCATGGAGCGGGCAGTCATGGAGTAGGTGTTGACTGGTCACGGGGGCAGTATCGCAGGGACATCCGTCCGTCTGGCCAATTTTGAGTTTGTTGGACAGGTGAGCGTTCGTCCTGTTGTGTCCAGTTCGTAATCTGAACGTGATGACTTGGTCGGCTGTGTTCAGATGGTGGTAGCTGTCAGGTAGATTGAAGTCTTGGTGCTGCTGGCGCCATTTTCTCGCTGAAAGGGCATTGATGATGGTCTTTTCATGTAGATGGTAACTAGAACGTTGGAATTTCAACGCACCAGATTGATTCTCGAAAGGGAGCTTGCAAAGTTCCCAACTGTCAGCTGTTTCATCAATCCTTCCTCTCCAACACCACCCTTCCGTGGTGAAAACGCGCAATCAGCTAACCTAAACTAACCAACCCAGCAACCAAGGAACCAGTCACCAACAAGAACGATTTCTTGCCGGATCAAGATAAGACTCATGGCCTGAAAGCGTACGCCGCCAAGCAATCGACCTCACCCCGCGTTACATCAGGAAACGGCGGTACAGGATAAGACCGTTTCCACTCTGACAGGTTACAGGTGTGGATGCTGTCACGTGACAAACGGGCGCCGGAGGCAGGTAGATTTATCCTGTGACCCTCCCATCCACCCCAGTGGCGCCATCAAGCGCCGGAATTAGAAACCCCAGCACCAGGTGGCAAAGGTAATTTTAATCAAGCTTAACGACCGTAAGCTGGATTATGTCGAATGGTTTTATGACTGCACAGGGGCCGTGTGCGTGTTCTTACTCAGGTTGAACTGAAAATTCATTGCGGAAGCTCTGCCGTCGGCCAAAAAGGTCACACAGCCTTTGGCGTCATTATTGCGATGTAACGAGCGAATCGTCTTTTCTTTGTCGTGTCATTTATTTTTTCCCAAGAGTTAGAAGCCGGGGTTGTGGTTCGGGGTATATAGGGCGCGTTTCTCTAAAATCTTTGAAAACATTTTGTTGTTGTTGTTGTTGTTTTGCTTGTTTGTTTGTTCGAGTGTGTGTGTGTGTGTGTGTGTGTGTGTGTGTGTGTGTGTGTGTGTGTGTGTGTGTGTGTGTGTGTGTGTGTGTGTGTGTTTAGTTGGTTGTTATTGCTGTTACTACACAAGAGTGATTGGAGACGGAGACGGCACTAATGGAGCAGGTTTCTGGAGGTGGGGATAGCTACGATAACTAAACACTCCATCTGAACACTATTCAACAGACAGACTGCCAGGTTGGCCACAGTTGATGTGACCTTGACAGTGATCAACAAGTTACACAAACAGTTGTTGCTGTTGATGCTGCAAATGTTTTGTTATTGTTGTCATTGTTGTTGTTGTTTTGAAGAAACACACTGTTCGTATTTTCTTGTTATTCCATGCTGCTCTTGAAGATTGGGATCGACAATTCTGCCCAAGCCTTCACACGACTGCCAGTGTGCTCGGACACACGTTAAATCTCAGTTAATCATTGGCATCTAACAGACTAGGATAGTGGAGTGGTGGTGGTGGTGGTGGTGGTGGTGGTGTGTGTGTGTGTGTGTGTGTGTGTGTGTGTGTGTGTGTGTGTGTGTGTGTGTGTGTGTGTGGAGGGGGGGGGGGCTAAAATTGCCCTCAGCAACCCTCGTCGAGCTGAACTACCATCACGTTTTGGGATAAAGCCATCAGGTATTTCAACACTCGGGAAGTGTTAGAGGGAATGCCAAATTTTGTTATCGCGAAGAATAAACAAAATTATGTTCCGTCGTTTTGAAATTTGTAAACTGCGAACTATATTGTTTAAATTAGCACAAGCGTGTTTAGACTGACGATGTTACTCAATTATCGTTGAGCGGACTCTTGAACCGTGGCCCGTACAAAGAATGTTCCTGAGGAGAGCTGGCGGTTGTCTTTCGATGAAGCTTCTATCGGCGCAAAACGTATGATTCATGCTGTTTGTGATGTGTAATGTTTGTGAAATGTGGTGTGTAATGTTTCTCTTCTTTTATTTTTTTTTTTTTTAAAGTTGGACCAAATGACTGAGTGTGTGAGTGTGTAATGATGTATAATACTTTACATAGATGTGTCTTCGGCCAACAAAATTCAAAAATAAATGCAATTCTAAAAATTCCGAAACTTAAGTTGCTGAGCTGGCCCGTCGCACCACCTGATTGTAACGTGTTTATGTCTAGTGTGTGAGAGAATGCGTGTGACTCACGTGAGCGTGCGTGTTGGGTTTAGCCAAATATTTGGGATAAAGCGCCTATATTAATGAACTAATCATTATTATGTTGGGTTTTTTTTTTTTTTTTTTTTTGTATTTTCGTGCCTGGAGAACGAGAGGAAACAGAGGAGTCACCCGAGCAGGAAAGTCAGGACACTGCCGAACAACCACAGGGCCCTGTTATGTTACGTAGATCCGGCAGAACCAGACAACCACCTAAATGGCAAACCAGTGGCGACTTCATAATGGCGCAGCAAGTCGTTGGGCCTGAATGGAAATGTAAAATAGCATTCCTCTCAGAACTGATCGAAAGTGGAGTTGTGAAAATGGACCAGACAACCTTGTCAGAGACTGTTGCATCTATACTTACCCAGTGAGAAATAAGCCATCCTCATCGAGTCTGTCTTGTATCTTCATATAGAACACTAGGATAGGAACTGGAATTAGACTTAGTTTCATGGAGAGTGTTAACCCGGTATGATTTTTTTAAACTTGGATCACATCACTTTAGTGAACCTTGTCCTTAGTCATCCCTGGTTAGTTGTAAATGACGAGGACGTCATTTCACGAAAGGGGGGGGGGGGGGGGGTGAATGTAGCAGAGTGAATGCTTTTGTGTGTGTGTGTGTGTCTCGCGTCATGTCGTGACGCAAGGTGTTGTTCCATCGCTTTTTTACGTGTGTCATGACGTGAATTTTCTTGGAGCCGAACACACGGCTGGTTGAACGTTGAAGATAACATCAATAACATCAAGTCCCGAACCCAAAGCCGCCTCGTCTCGCTTTGTTTTCTCTGTCAAGTGAGAGAGAGACCGCTACATGTATGTGTATTTATATCCGAAAAAGGGGCAAGCCAAAATCTCCTTTTGCTTAAGACGCCGATAAAACTACCATATCTTAGAGCCATTCTTTTCAAAGACGAGGTGCTCCAACCTAGAATTATGACAGACTTACTACCACAAAAGATGTTTTTGAAACTGTAAAACTTTTGCATTTTAATGATTTCGATTGATACTTGTGATTCATTTTATGTCAGCGTTTTCTTATACAAAAATGTAAAATGCAAAGAAAACCTAATTATGTTATTTCTTAGAACTGGAGCCTTGTGTGTGTGTGTGTGTGTGTGTGTGTGTGTGTGTGTGTGTGTGTGTGTGTGTGTGTGTGTGTGTGTGTGTGAGATATTAATTTTGTGTGTCATCAAAGCTGGGAGTCAGAGTCTCGGAAGAGCAAACACTCACACCTTCTTTCAGCATGGTCCTTGGATTTTATTTTCATTGAAACAAGCCAACTGCAAAATGCGTACACTGTGTGCGTCACGTGACCATGAGCGTGTATAGCACATACCACCTGATATCATAATTATTCTCATGCGGCTTCACAGCGTTCTGCTCAGTATTATGCTTTCCTAGAGGAAATAAAAATTTGCAAAACAGCTACACAATACTAAGCATGTGTGTTATGCTCACAATAATATCTGAACATGGAACAAAATCGTTCTACAGTATTAGCTGTTTTGAGAAGTACTTTTCAGAAATATTGCAACGAATGCAAGTTTTTCAGATCAACAATAAAGACGTTTCTACAAAGTAGATGATAAATAACAGTTCAATAAACCATCACAAAAGGACTGTGTTAACAACCATTTATCACAGACAAAACAACCCTGTGCTCACATTACAACAATGTATTGTGTGTGTGTGTGTAAAATATGATAATTATGTGTGTGATATAGAGTGATATATTCATACTATACATTTGCCTGGTGTGGAAGATGCCGCAAGAATAACAGAAACAGAAAGTATACAACAAAAATGAATATACAATATTACAAAGGCACGTACTGTCCTGTGCATGAATAACATACATATTTTATTGGGGGGGGGGGGGGTTACACTCGTTTTGAAGAAATTATTACGTGAGTGCAAAACTTGTATAATATTTAAACCCTGGCTGGACTCTGAAATCGAAAATATGTTCAGGCAAATGGTGGGGAAAGGTCGTTATGAAATGTCATTTCTTTTAATCGGATGATCGTGTCTGATCCTCTTTGGTCTAGTCAGCTTTTCATTTAGAATTCAAAAAACTATTACCTCTCTCTCTCTTTCTCTCTCTCTCTCTCTCGCACGGACACACACACACACACACACACACACACACACACACCGTCACACACACACACACACACACACACACACACACACACACACTAACACACGCACGCACGCACGCACGCACGCACGCACGCACACACACACACACACACACACACACACAAACATTCTAAACCATACGCTGGAATGACAGGGCTGTTATAAGTTGTAGATCCGGTGATATAGACAAAAATTCTTAGTGCAATGCTAGCTGGAAAAAAAAAAAACACACGCACACACGAAAAAGAAAACACGACATGATCAATGGCAAAAGTCGTAATATCAGAATAACGTTATGAGGAAAGACTGAAAAACCTCAAGGAAATGTTCTTGCCCACAAACTAATCATTGGTTTTCTGTTTTTTTAGGAACATGTGGAGCGAGTGTGTCCCAGAATCAAAACTGTTTGTTCTGGACAGATGAATAAATAAACAACTTATTATTATCGTTAGTAGTAGTAATAGTAGTAGTCGTAGTAGTAGTAGTAGTAGTAGTAGTAGTAGTAGCAGTAGTAGTATTGTTAGCATCATTTTTGTTGTTGTTATTGTTGTTGTTTAATCTAAAAAGTTCAATGTTGAATCCTCATAAGTTCAACTGCACAAATAGGTCCTTATCAAAAGCTCCATAAAAAAACCTCTCATAAGCTTAGTAATAGTGTTATGAAGAAATACCATTACAGTTACGGACGCAGCAATATACAGCAATGTCTAACGCAAAAAAAAAAGATCATTCGAGTCTGCAAGCAAATGACAAAAGTGAAAAAAAAACAATAAACAGTAAACACCTGTTTTGAACAGATTCTCTTTGACAGCAAACGTACACAAAAAAAACCTAAATAAATAACGACATAATAAGCATTAACGAGTTATATATGCCTGTAATTTTATACATGTTGTGCCACAAAGTTTTCACAAAAATGATATACCAAGCTACACGTGCGGTTGTACAATGGATCATTTCAACTTATTCATAGTAATTACTGTACACTCAGATCTGTAAATGTACCAGTTTGTCAAGTTATTCTCCTAGCTTTGTTTTATCGCTCGCTTGCAAGGCAAGCACTATCGACGGCCTGCGCCTAACACATCAGAGGCTGCTGAGAAATCTTCGATAACGCTTGCAGGAAGAAAGTCTTTGCCACTATTATATCGACAGCGGAAGTCGCTTGCACGATTGCAGTTCAAGCGTTACTGGATACGTCACCAACACGTCACATCTCCCAAACCGATGACGTCATTTACACGTCACATGTCTTGGAGCTCATTGTGCCCGGGGAGACGGGAAGTGGCGGTTTTCGTGAAAGGAACCAGCATTTCATGGGATCTTTCTTTCCCTTCATCACAACCTCGCCGCGGTACTCGAAGTGGAACGTCTCGTCACGGTTGAGTGGTTCATGCAGACACCTGTTCAACACACAGAAAAAGAAAACGAAATCAAAGAAGGTCAGGAATTCATTACACGTGGACCGTATTTCCGGTTCCGCGGGAATCTGTCATAAATTACCAAAACGCTTCTTTGGGAGCTGTCGTAAAAGTACTAAAAATAGTCTCCCAGCTAGACAGAGTAGAGCCACTTGCCTGTCGGTCTAGATACGCATTCCAGACAAGCGCCTCTGATGTGATATTAGCCGTTTCCGCGTGTAAACCTCCCGCCCGTTATACCCCCCTTGTGCACTTATATCATGTCATATCGTGTCAGAACCAATTTGTATTGCCGTTTTGGAACTAGGTCAGTAGCAAACAGACGCCATTCAGCCGAGTGCGAGTCAACTAAGAGCAGTGTTCCATGTGATTCGGAAATACAAGAGTCCTTGGGACCTTCTCTCCATACTTTTGAGGGTCCTTTTGTCAGTTTTGAGGGTCCATGGTCTGAAAAGTCTGAAAGTCAAAACCATTTGTTGTTGTTTACAAAAATGTTCAAGTAGGAGGTAATTTATTTATGTATGTTGGAGCCGGGGTGGCCGAGTGGTAGAGCGCTGGACTTCCAATGCTCGGGTCGTGAGTTCGAACCCCGGCTGGAGCCAAATATTGTGCTGGCTCTTTCATCGTTGCCCCGTCTTTGATATCACCCGTATGTGGTGGAAAAGGACGTTACACTCCCAAACACCCTATTTATGTATGTGAATTGTAGCGTGTCATCCATGTAGCGAATCGGCAAGGCGAGGAACCCGGCATTACGAGCTGCACTAATCATCGGGATAGAGCATTTCGAGCGCAAAGGCGCGCTCACGAGCAAAACTGTTCCAGAACATAAGCTGCCTCGGCAAACATGGAATCAGCCATTTAAAGGAACTCACACGTGCAACTGTAGCTATATTTGGGTTTGTTTATTTGTTTGTTTCTTTGTTTGTTGTTACACTGTGCGAACTGCTCATACTACCAAGACCCCCTTTAAACGATATGCAGTTAATCACTGATAAAAAAAAAAAGATGTTTTCCTTGTCTGTACAACCTGACAGTTCCGTTCGACCACGCTTGAAAATGTCGCGTTGTCTTTAGGATTTATTGAACATCCCTTTTGAACATTATCGAACCAAACTCTCTTAAAGGGACGCAACAGCAGCGTGTATATCTGGGCTCTGCTGTATTTTACTGCCCTCAGGCAACATAGCTGGCATCTAAGCATGGCAGTAAATCATCCAACGAGTGGCTGAAGAGAAATTACAAGAGCCAATGGGGAGGGCGGTTACAGTGGGGGGTAAATTAGACTTGCAGTATGCCTCCAGGGTGTTGTCTCTTTGATTACCTATCTGTACGTTAGGGGGATAATAAAGTTATGTTATTTATCGCCTGTCAGTGTGTGTTTGGAGCGCGCTTGGAAAGTTTTCCCTGTGGTCGCTAAAATGTTTGCAGATTGGGGTGTTAGTTCTTCTGCAAACTGCTTTACAATAGGGGGCAAAACGGTTATACCACAATCTCTCTCTCTCTCTCTCTCTCTCTCTCTCTCTCTCTCTCTCTCTCTCTCTCTCTCTCTCTCTGTGCTTTATTGATATATTCCCAGGTTGTTATACTCTACAGCTGTAGTGGTGTGTGTGTGTGTGTGTGTGTGTGTGTGTGTGTGTGTGTGTGTGTGTGTGTGTGTGTGTGTGTGTGTGTGTGTGTGTGTGTGTGTTGTTGTTGTTGTTGTTGTTGTTACAGTTTTTCTAGTGAGTAGCTTTAGATAATGAAGTACTGTACGGAGAAGATGGAAGAGAGGACTGGTCTCCTAACGCTTTTTATCCTTGAAAAATTAAATTTCAGTTTAAACTTTCATTTCAAGGTTTCATTTCAAGGTTTCATTTCAAAGTCCCATTCCAAAGTTTCATTCCAAAGTCTCCTTTCATTTTATTTCTCTCTCAGGCGGCGACCAGCGCACAAGACTGATCTGTTTTGAGTCTCTCTCTCTCTCTCTCTCTCTCTCTGTAGACAGCACCTGAGACTACAGCCACAAGGAAACTCCGTTCTTTTTCTACAAGTAATTACAGTATAAATAGCCAACACCAAAACTTTTCTAATCCGTGCAAACTTTCCCCCCGTCAGTTCACTTCCTTGTCTTCAGGACAATGCATCGTCTAGGTCCCTCCTCAAACATGTAAACATGCAGCTACAGAATCCCTGTATCCATTAATACGTGCACAATCACCACCTGGCGTCTGCACGTGTGTCTGTCTGTCTGTGTGAACGTGTGACTCTCTCTCTCTCTCTCTCTTAGAGAGAATAATCTTAATAAACGGCAAGTTCGAAATTTAGTATGCGGACCATGGCCAATAACTCTACCGTTGTCAGACAAAGGTTACAATTATCATCTCTCTCTCTCTCTCTCTCTCTCTCTCTCTCACACACACACACACACACACACACACACACACACACACACACACACACACACACACACACACACACACACACAGAGCACGCATAACAAACCCATCAACCCCCAATCTACCCCCATCCACCCGACCAACCCTCATCCCCCCTCCAGTCTCCCTCCCCTCTCCTCCCCCCCCCCCAACTAGCAATATGTCTAGCGTAAGTTCTGCCTACGAGCATGGTACAACCTCATTTTGCTTTGAGAGCATCCCTTGTTGAAAGGAAGGAGGGAGGGAGGGACGTAGGGTACCTGGGTTTTTTCCCCTCAAGGTAAGATCGATGGAGCTGATCTCTTTGATGTGAAGCCGCCAGCATGTAATTAGTGCGGGGGGGCAGCTGCCGAGGGCTTACCAGCTGTTTGGCTGTCGCTCCAGAGAACAACTCGTCATATAGACAGCAAATGGAGAGCTTAAAGGCCCAGTTTCTAACACTACTCTACTAGAATTTTGCAGAGGACAACTTTTGTTTCGGAACGGTTGCGTTTGTGGTCAAATTTGAACACTAGAAATAGTCTATGTTAATGATGGGTTGAGTTCTCAATGCAATACCCTGGCGTCTGCTGGCAGCGTGAACGAGAAATGCCACGGCCAAAATACCTCACAGTCAATGCGTGCCCCCATGCAGAGGCAGTGCTCTTCGCCTTGCTTTTTGGCTTTTGTTGCTCAGTGCCATAAATACATACATACATACATACATGTTACATGTTATATATACCCCATGCGTAACACACACACACACACACACACACACACACACACACACACACACACACACTAAGCATGCAAAGAATAAACAAGCTGAAACCAGTACTGACAGGTGAGACGGGTGTACAAACTAATTAAAACTGACGTGAAAGGGTGCATTTTAAAAGCTGCTTTGAATGACTCGGCAGACTGACTGTAACGGACTTCCTGAAGGAGGCTGTTCCAGAGAAAACTAATCCTTATATGTTGGAAGTTCTTTAAAGACCAACTGTACTCAGGAGCACCATCCACGTATCGCGTCGACGAATTCAAAAGTTCTGAAGTATTTTCCGCCAACCTACGTTTCACGTAAACGTCAATGCCCATCAATTGAAAGAAAAAAAAAAAAACAACAACAGATTTCCGGAAACATCTGAAGGCCAGCAGCAGCCCCTTCTCCACCATAAAACGCTGATGTACCATGAGGAAGAATTTCGGTGACCCATGGTATCTTAAACTACAAGCGAGATTGTCTGGGGTGTTCCAGTGCTACTTGCATTCAAACGTTTTGAAGAAAATTGTTCTCACTAATCTCATGTAGAACTACACCACATGTTGTGTGAAATAATGAGCATGCGCACGTCTCCATGTTACGAGCGTGGCTGTGCCTTTTTGTTTGTGTTGTGTTTTGTATGCTGTAGGATAAAAGCTGTACTGTTTTTTGTAGTTTTAGTGAGACGGAGAAGTTGCTATGTTTAGTTCATACTGTGTTTTAGTACTGTAAATCTGTTTCCCGTGATCCAGAAGTTTCTATTGTTATCACGAGTATTCGAGAAGTCGTGACCTTGTTTTGACTGTAGTTATTCCGCCTCGGGCGAAAGGTATGCACTTAGGGCCTAGAGCTGAGTCGCTCGGAAATCTCGGTTATAAGAGTGGTCCAGAATGTACTAGAATGCCGTTACTGTATATAAGGCACGGAGATGTTTGCGTGTGTGTGTGTGTGCACGAGAGAAGCTTGTATTTGCGAAGCTTGAAAGTGCTGTGTAACACCAGAGAAGTGCTGTAATAAACTCCACACGGTTATAACTTTTCTACGCGCTCACGTGTTTTCTGTGAGTGAAGAGACAACGTGCGGTCCACAAGAACTCGCTACGTGAGGAATTGTTCGCCTGTGTGTCATTGTCCTACCTCGATAGGACGACGGGCTTTCTAACACATCTCCACACGTAACACTCCACACTGTCATTTTAGTGAAGTCGTTTTCTGGTTTATAGACGGTTGCTTTTCTTTCACACTGACAAATGAAATCTAGTAAACATTAATACTGAGGGTTGTTGTTGTTGTTTTACATGGGCTAATGCTACCATCTTTATGTTCACAGCTCATTCTGAGCTGTTTTCGAGGAATCTATCATCACACCACTTAGACACCTGGACAGTGACGGTGTTTGTAATGCTGGCACTGAGCCAACAGAGGCGCACTCACGCGCGAAACTGTTCCGAACATAACGGTTGGCTTAGCAAAGATGGAATTGGCCCATTTAAATGTGTGCAGTATCGGGGGAGGGGGGGGGGGGCAAAACAGAATCCTTAGATTTCGGTTCAGTTGTCACTGTAAAGGAAAGGCTAGAAAACTACTACGGCTACCACGATGAACGACGTGGGTGGGTGGGTGTTTGGGACTTTAACGTCCTTTTCCACCACGTATGGGTGATAGAAAAGATGGGGCAACGCGAAAAAGGCCAGAACAAATATTAGGCCCACGCCGGAATGCTGAGACTTGTGCATGATCGTATTTCAAACACAGTTATCATGGATTTACCTCAGACAAATCGTCCTCAATACTTTTCACACATTCCGCGCACAAGTGTTCCGCGTTTTTTACTCCTTTTGGGTTTATGCGAAAATCAGGTAAGACTAACGGTTTCTTCACGGCTCTTAATGCAGGAAACACGAGTATAATCAAAATACGACACTCCCACTAAGCCAAATTTAAATCCATGCAGACAAAAAATCATCATGGATTTTTTGTTGTTGTTGTTTGTTTGCTTGGCTATTTTTGTTGTTGTTTTGGGTTGGGTTTTTTATTTTGGAGGGGGGGGGGGTTTGTTTGTTGTTGTTGTTTTTGGTGAGGCTACTGGGGCACAAACCCAAACGTCTTTGGTAGGAATTGAGTTAAAATTAAGTAGCATTCCGCCAATGACTGCATGCACCACCAACCCCACCCCACCCCACCCCCTCCCCTCTCCGCACCCCGCCTCATCCGCCTTTGTGAACTAGCCTATGATGGAAACCTGCAGTTTGCTAAACCCCCCATAAAATGTGCCGTTGATTCGCTATTCAGCTGATGTACGGTGTTCGGCCCCTGATAAGCGCTTGACGGGCGTAACGTCGTGTCTAGTGGAAGAAAAAACATCGGAAAGCTGTAAATAATCCTCGGTCCATGACACCCTGTGTACGCAAGATTGTTTGTAGCCTTAAGCGATCACAGTCGGAGACTGGCCTCCCCTTTTTGATAAGGGTTATTTATATGAAAAAGATGTCAAGGTTTGGATCAATCTACGTTATGGATAACCTCCCGTGTTTGAAAACGCAAGGGCGAGCACTCTCGATTTTTTTTAACAGACGTGAATGCGTTTTTGATAGGCCGTGACCTTCTCCTGCAAGAAATGTATTTTAGGGTTTAGAAGATGGTATTCGTTGTGTAGAGGAATTTCCATCTGCTCGGGCTCTAATTTATCACTGAAAAGGAAAAGCGGGGAGAGGGTATTAAGTTTCCTGTTGGACGTCATGTAATGCTTTCCTGGTGTTTTGTTATTGTTGTTTGTTGTTGTTTGTTCTTGGTGTTGTTGCTGTGTTGATGTTGTTTGTTGTTTGTGTTGATGTTGTTTGTTGTTGTTTTTGTTGTTGTTGACGTTTTCGTTGTTGCTGTATGTTTTTTTTTCTGTGTTTGTTTGTTTCCTTGGGTTGTTGTTGTTGTTGCTGTTGTTGTTTTGTTTGTTAGTTTGTTTGTGTTTGTCTGGAACTGATCTCTCCAGAATAAGAGTATGCGCAATTACTGGAGAGGGGGGGGGGGGGGGATGTCACGTACGAAACCCTAAGGTTGTTTGCCGAAAGCGGCGAGGCTCCATTTGGGCAAGGTATCTGTGTATAACTGTGTATATACAATATACAGTAACTGTGTGTTGTGTAGGCGCTTTACCCATTTCCTTGAATTGGCTCAAACCGCCGCGAGCTAAACCCAGCCCCCACGTTCACGTGAATTACACGCATTATTTCACACACTGGACAAGAACACATTAGCTCAGCAGTGTATGTTTCGATATATAATTCAAATTTTGTGGGCTGAACATGACCAAAATCTTACGACAAAAACGAAAGAATCTGAAACTAAGACACTTTCCAAAACGCCGTTATCCCGAACCAAACACATCAAATAAACGTTCGGTCTTGGGCGAGAAGACGCGACCTCTAGCGGCAATTAACCGCGTCCGCTGCTCGTTAATTTGTTTCCAGGGCTGCCCCAACCAAAGTCGGCCTCGTTTGGCCAGGAGATCTGTCTAATTAAAACGCTTGAGAAGTCTGCGGAAAAATTGTTCCTCGGGCGGTTTGGCTTCTGGCACTGACTACTTGAGTGAGACCCGAGTACGACAGTGGGTGAGTCGTTCGGGTGTTTTATTGCCTCGGCTGCCACTTCGGCCTGACCTCAAACGCGCTGGCCTGTACAAAAAAAGGTTTGTGTGAGTGTTCGTTTGTGTGTCCGGAGTGGAGGGGGGAGGGGGGTGGGTGGAGGTTTTTTTTTTTTTTTTTTGTCTTCTGACCACCACAGGCTAATTCCACCTTTGCTAAGTCATCCTATGTTTTGGAACAGTTTCGCTCGTAAGTGCGACTGTGCGCTCGAAATACTCTATCTTGATGATTAGTACAGCTCTTAATGCGACACAATGTTGTTTACACTTTGCACAAGCGGCCGAACATTTAAATCCTACGACTGTTGTTACACTACTGGAATGCTCAGTCAGTGTTGTCACCGCGTCACCGAGTACGTTTCTGTTGGCTCAGTGTCAGTACTGCAAACGCTCTCATTGCCCAGGTGTCTAAGTGGTGAGGTGATAGATACCACGAGAACACTGAGCTGACGATGGGCTGTGAGCATAAAAATGGTATGAACAAGAAAAGACGTGCGCAGATACAAAGTTTGGTCCTGTCGGGATATCGACCCTGTGACCTACCAATGTCGAGTCCGATCCTCAACCGGATCGAGCCCCCCTCCCCCCCCCCACCCCACCCCACCCCCCTCCTCTCCACACCCCCGGACTGAGGTATTGCAGGTGGTAGTATTATCTTCAGAGGAACTGTGACGTATTTATGTATTTTATGGTATCCTAAATGGGGTTTAGACATAAAGCTTTACATCTCCTTGGCACTGTAAAAAAAACAAAACAAAAAAACTTGAAGCTTTTAATGTCTTCCAGCTTCACAAGAACCGTACACTTGAAAATCACTGTCGGTTACACACACACACACCACACACACACACACACACACACACACACACACACGGATTTTAAGGCAATGTAACCGTGTGACCTACGCCGCATCTCCACCAGATGTAACCGTGGTTAGTAATAACGACAAACGTCTCCCGGTTACAGCACTTTCCTACTAGAGAATGTTGCCCAGACATCACAGAAAGCTGGCACGCTTGCAATTACACAGTAACACTGGTGAAGAGAGATTGCGTCAGAGCCAAAACTCGACTCAGTAAGTCGACTAATCTCGCCAAATCCGGGACAGTGGGCAGTTTAACCCAGATCTCCAACGAGGTAATTTCTGCTGAAGTGAAGCCTGTTAACCGTGTTAGAAATGGTGGTGTTGGCGGTGGTGGTGGGGATGGCGAGTTTGGTAGGGTGTTTCTTCCGTGTTGTTCTTCGTGTTGGCGTTTGTTTTCTTGTTCATTTCTTTAGTTTGACCGTTTTGTTTTTGTTTGTTTGTTTGCTTTTGTTTGTGTATTTGTTTTTTTGTTTCGTTTTCTGGTTATTGGTTTCTTGTTGTTGTTGTTTTTGTTGTTGGTGGTGGTGGTGGTGGTGTTTTGGGTTTTGTTGTTGTTGTCGTTTGTTTGTATTTTGTTGGTGGCAGTTCGTGTTGTTGTTGTTTGTTGTTTTGGGTTTTTGCTGTTGTTGTTGTTGTTGTTGTTGTTGGGGGGGGGTTCGTGTTCTTGTTGTTGTGTTTGTTGTTTTGTTGTTGTTTTTTTTTGTTTTTTGTTTTGTTTTGTTTTTTGGGGGGGTGGGGTTGGGTGGGGGGGGGGGACGTTGTTCTTTGCTATGGTCCGTAGCTTTTCTTCTTGTTGTTGCCTTATGGTTGCATGGTTAACTGGCTGTTGCTATTGATTTGCTGTTCTGCTGTTTTGTGTGTTGCCGCGGTTGTTGTTTTATTTTGTGTAATTCTTGCTGTTCGTTTCTTGTTGTCGTTGGATTATTGTCGTTGCTGTAGTTTGTGTCTTTTTTTAATATGTTGTACTCCCACGTCTCTAACAGATTTCTTCCCCCTTATCTAGAACTAGGTCACGGATCTGTTTAAAAATATATATATAAAAAAAACCCTTCTCCTCCAGCTCTGAGCTTTCGAACGAGAAGTAAACGTCACCAGCCCATTAACAGCGGAACTGATGAAGATCAACCAACTCGCGTTTTTTTCCGCCCCTTCCTGGTTTTACTTTACTTAACTCCTGGTAGGCTGAATTTCAAACAAATCTTCTGCGCCGGGAGTCGCGGGTTAAAAGATTTTCTGTACAGATTAAAACAGCACTTCGAAGTGGATCTAAGATTCACGGAGCCGATTTCTGAGAGAGAGAGAGAGAGAGAGAGAGAGATTGGAAAAAAGGTCACCAATGTTGACCCAATCTGCGACACTGATGCCTCGCCCGCGACCTGAATTATTGGACACCTCCGGTAAACAAATTTCCCTTCACGTATATATGCCCCGGTCCCCCCACGAATTTCAAATTTACTCTCGCCATTTTGCCCCAAGCTACCTCCCACCAAAGTCCAGTGGGCTGTTGAGAGGTAGGTAAACACGGAGCGAGTAGCACGTGCACGAAGGAGCCTTGCCCGCCAAGGGTTTGATTGAGCCGATATGCGATATGAGTCTCGGCTTGAAGTGGCTGGATGGCTGGGAGATGGTACAGGAGAGAGCGAGCCCTCGAGAGAACAGCATGCTTCCCACTTCAGATCTGTTTACGTCTTGTAAGAACGGGTACCGTACGTATTAATGCAGGACGGGGGGATGACAGCGCGTGTCTCAGACATATTGCGAGATCTGGTGATATATCTGACTTTTTGAGTTCTGGGCGCGCTTGGGTTAAATTTTAACTCGCTCACTTCCTAGTGAGACAAGACGGTCTCTCTTCGAGTATACTCGAGCTGTGAGTCCAAAGACAATTTTCCAGTTTATGGGGTGTTATTTCAGTACTGGGCAATACGAAAGTATTTTTTAATTTGAATATATTTTGGGTGTTTCAGTCCTTCTGGTGTCGCCATCTGGCACGTCTCTTGCGAAACATAGTTTGGATGGGTAATACATGTACTAGGTGAGCCAAACTTCTTCAAGCATGGAGTATGTCTTTCTAGTCAGTAGTCAGTGGTGATTCAGGAAATCTTTGTATGGACAATCTTTGTATGAGAGGTTTTTCCCTGCTATTGCGATCTTTACACACTCTTCCAAAGAGAGGATTCTTCGCCAATCAGAAAAAAAACAACTTTCCGACAGTTGTAACGGAACCTGTCCTTCATTATTGTGTGCATGAGGCAAGGCAAGTATGTCCGCCTAGACGACCCTCCTTCCGGCCCATCCCCCCCCCTCCCTTCTTTACTATATCATTACTTGCTTTGTGTGTACAAAGGTTGCACGTGCGTGTGGATCTGTTGGATACCTTTCTCTATTGTTTTTCTTTTCTTACTTCAGTAGATAATTTTCTGCATTGATTTTTTTCTAATAACAGTTTTGCAGTTTAATACACAAATTTTTTTGTTGACATGTTGTTGTTTTTAATTTTAGTAGATATTGTGTGTAGTTTTAGCAACGGCAAGTTTCCGAACTGCCGAACTTCTCAGGGAAAACCGTTGATAAATAAACTTTCATCATCATCATTATCATCATCATCATCCCCTATCTGCTCAGTTTTTGTCTATACGTTCCATGCACTTCCCTGTCTTATGAGCAGGTCACTTTTGCGACGGAACTGTTTTCCTGGAACAACTTTGTTTGCTTGTTCGTTCGTTTGTTTTCTCCTGGTGATTCTGTTTCAGTTCCGCACGACGTCCTGTTAGGTCCTTGTAACCTTTAAGGTTAATTGATCATATAATGACTGCATCTACAGCAGCCTGTTTTGTGGCAGCCTTTGTCAGGAGAGTCCGAATTCTGGCTGACTTCCTGTAAGCGCTTTCCTTTGGGAAATCTCTTTAAACGATGCTTTCAGACGCATTTCCGATCAGGCAATTGTCTTTGAGACATCACCCCATCTCTTGAGTCTGGGAGGCCTCATTTCGGTTCAGTCTCTGGAACCGTTCCTTTTTTGACTAATCAGTTACAGGTAATTAACCCATTTCAACCAGCGACCCCCCAAAAAATGGGACGCTCGAAAACGAGGGTACTGTACATCCATGTGTCTGAATAGTACTTGTTTTGCTTCTGTTGAAGAACATGTCTTGAAGTAGTTCTTTGTTCGGGAAAAGTAAAGTTTTGCGGCATCCTTTGTCTTGCGTTTGATACAGCTGCACAGGCAAGCAACACGCCAAGCCCAAAAATAATCATTTTGAGCACAAACGGAATAATCTTTCAGAGGTAATCAACGTTTTGGGAGGTTTTTTGTTTTGTTTTTAGGGTTTTTTGTTGTTGTTTATTGTTTGTTTGGTTGGTTGGTTGATTTTTTGTGAGTGTTTTTGTTCTTGTTGTTGTTTGTTTTGCTGGTTTTGTTGTTGTTGTTGTTGGGGGGGGGGGGTGTTTTTTTGTTTGTTTTGGCGGAGGTTAAGGTGGTGTGACCTTTACTCTGGACTTTATGCTTGTCTCTTTGTCCAAGGACTTGAGGCTGATTGCCATTGTTGTATTCTTGTTCGCGTCGGTATAAGGTTACCTACGACAAACTTGCCGATATTTTTACGTGTTTTCTTTCTATTTCTGCAGATAAGCTGACAGAATTGTGTGCCATCATCTTCAGGCTGATGCAAAACCACCCATAAGAAAGAGGAAAGTTTACACATGTTCAGCGAGCTGCAGAATATAATTATCCCTCCGCGCCAGTGAGCGGCGAGTGCCCCGCCCATTTGGTGTCATTCAATTTTAGTAAATGCAACTCCATTCCGCCGCTAATCAGGTGATTTGAACACAAGCCGAGAAAATGAGACCATAGGGTCAACAAAGACCGCGTGAAATATGTTTCGCCGATCAAGTTCATCCGCTCTTCGGCACCTCAACTGACTGATTTGCTAGTTACTGTGGGACGAGGTGAGTTAAAGCCTAAACACTTGAGACCAGCTGCAAAAATCCACCCCCTCCCCGCTGCCACCCTCCTGTCCCCTACAAGGTAAGTATCTAAACTCCTTACTCACGCACTTAACGTCTTACATCAAAGGTTTGGAACGCGTTATGAGTAAACATAGATTTGTCAGTACAGGGTTCATGTACTTTGGATTCTATCAAACACCGCAGGTCCATAACGTCTACACCCCTCTCTCTCTCTCTCTCTCTCCCCTCCCCCACCTCCCGCATTCTTCTCAAATATTGCCCCGTTTTACCTGTCTACAGTTTAACTAAGTCTGTATTGCACGATGCATAATTATACTAACGTCAAACATTTACATTGTTACATTGACAAACAATATGCCAATGAACTTACGTTGATTGTTTTGCCCGTTTTATCCGTTTTTATCGCTATGCTTCTTTTGTGTTGTATTGGTCATGATCTAATTCCAATGTGGATATATGTGTATCTGTGCGTGTATTTTTATAGTGTAGTTTTCCTGTTCAGCAAGGACAGAATAGAAGACTGCACCTTTTATGCTTGGAGAATAAAGTTTCATTTCATCTCTCTCTCTCTCTCTCTCTCTCTCTCTCTCTCTGTGCGTGCGTGCGTGCGTGCGTGCGTGCGTGCGTGCGTGTGTGTGTGTGTGTGTGTGTGTGTGTGTGTGTGTGTGTGTGTGTGTGTGTGTGAGCTCTGCTACTACAACGAAGTACAAAACAGGGAATGAGAAAGGGAGAACGGCATTATTTTGTTTGGCTGGTGCCCCAGGTTTTATCTGGTTCAAGAAATAACATTTTCCGATTACATGCTACATAAAAACATGAGTTCGGATAAGTTTTGTCAGCCGTACAGCAACATGAGACTTGCTTTTCAAAATTTATCTACAAGAAAGGCGACTTCTCGGACCGTTATTTTGTCTTAATTTTTTTTAAGGAGTCTTGTGAGGTGTAGCCCAGGTGCAGCGCGCTGTAAAATTAGCGTGAAAAATCTTCACTGGCAGCAGTTAAGAGAATTTTAGAGACAAGGAAATTCTGGACGCAGTATGTTGCGTGTAGACAGAAAGGGACAGAGAGGCGTTTCTGTCTTGAACGAGCGCGGAAAAACTCATTGCAGGGCAAAACGTTCGATTTTGAAGGACCCCGACCAAGTGGAATGCACCGTGTTACGTACGCCAGGGAACGAATCGAGTCCCTCTCGGATCCTATGAGTACAAGAGCACAAGAAAAAAAAAGCAAAAAAAAAAAAAACGACAGCTTGATATGTTTTGGGATCTGACAGGCACGCTCGTGTCAGCTCATGCTGACTTGTGCCGATCGAAATTAAAACCCCATACATAACCGTAAAGAAAGCGTTATCAAGCGTGCAAAATCTCGTTAAAATTCTGGGCATCGTTTCTCACACACACACACTCAGTCTGTGAGTGTTTGTAGATAACAACCCTGAAAATGTGGAAAATCTTTACACCACAGATCTGCCATGGCAAGACACTTCTGGAGACACGTATCTGCTATCACTTTGCATTAAATATGAAAGTGCATAAACGTTGCATTCCGATAATTCGCGAGAGTTGTAGGAAATGTGAAACATACTTCTTAAGTTTTGCTAGGGTGGAAATCTAACCGAGGTGCCGTGCAGAAAAGGCGAGTCGTGATAAAGGTTTGCGATAGTTAAACCTCTGTTAAGTCTCTCTGTGTGCATCGTGAGTTCGTTGCACTGCCAAATTGTATATAAGCCGAGGGGATGTAAATAGAGTATAGAGTGTGTGTGTGTGTGTGTGTGTGTGTGTGTGTGTGTGTGTGTGTGTGTGTGTGTGTGTGTGTGTGTGTGTGTGTGTGCTTTAAGCGCAGCGAGTCATTGGAAGTTGGAGAGCAGCGCTCTATAAAAGCTATGTATTAAAATTACTATTATTATTATATACGTCTGTGATGGGATCCAACAAAGGGGAGACAAAGAGTGATTTTGGGATACATGGAGTTACTGGTATTAACGTTAAATGTAGAAGGTAAACTTTATTTTCGTGTAAAAAAATGATATCAGCAGCACAGTAGAAGCCTGAGATATGTTTGCTGAAAAAAGTGGCTATTTTGTGAAATTTTGTAAACGTGTGACACTGGTATTCTTCCAGTATGGCGTGGCTGTAGTGAATGCTCTTTATCACATGTTAATGAGTTCTATTCAGCCCTGAAACTCTCACACAAGTTGTATTTGTTGTTTAACGGCATGAAAAGGGGGAAAAAATCGCTAAAATTTACAACCCATCTGTTTGGGGTGGGGATGGTATTTGTTTTTTGGGGTTTTTGTTGTTATTGTTGTTTGTTTTGGGGTTTTTTTTTTTGTTGGTTTTTTTTTTTTTTTTTTTTTGGGGGGGGGGGTGCGATTTTCTCTGAAGTGGCTGTGCGACTTGTGTCCCCCACCTGTGGAATCCCATGGCCCAATTGCTTCACAATTTCGGTACTGGCCACAAAGTTAGTATTTGCCTCGTTTCCGTTTAGGCTATGGAATACAGGTACCCCTCCCCCCAACCCCCCGACGCTTACACACACACACACACACACACACACACACACACACTCTCTCTCTCTCTCTCTCTCTCTCTCTCTCTCTCTCTCAACTGCAGCGCTCCATTTTAGCTATGAATAGCGACTTTTTTCTAGCCTGAATTTACTTTATGGCGTAGGCCTGATTACAGTACGACCAAAACAGATGGCACATCAGCAGCACATCACATCAGTCTGCGGTGTCACTGGTGTGAACTGAGTCATGTGGGTTGTCGTTTGGACAGATTGCTCCTAATCTTCACGACACAGCAGACAAGCATGCCGACAAACAGTACCACATGTGCATGGTTTACACTGAACAGCCAAAGAAACGCAAAATTCGCAAGATGGCCGACTTCAACACTGTGTCAAACAGCGGATGTCCGCTGGCTGTTATCTTGTGGGTTGTGCACGTGACTCCTAAGTTAAATCTTGGCTGTTCATTTCAGTTCATTTAAAGGCGCAATATCATGACAAGTCTCTCTCGCCTTCTGCTTTTTTGTTTGTTTGTGTTTTTTGTTTGTTGTTGTTGTTGTTGTAGTTGTTTTTGAGAATTAATTTTTAAGCCCATTTATTTCCATTTCCGAAAAAAAGTGCTTTTATTTAAATACCAGAGATAATCTCCAGGATGATCAATAACAAATAAATAAAAACTTCATTGAATTCGCATAATACAGGAAATAACAAACAATACACAAACAGATGAACGAAGGAATCAAAGAAAGAACTGTTTAAACAACAACAACAACAACAACAACAAAACACAACCAGGGGAATGAACTCACTTGTAGGCGTATTCAGACACGTTTATCTTTCCCTTGACTCCCGTCGTCTCAGTTCTGGATGTAAGGTTGACGGCATTGCCGAAAAGACAGTATCGCGGCATCTTCTTCCCGATCACTCCAGTCACCACTTCGCCGGAGTGAATGCCGATCGTAATCTGTAACACGAGAACAATGTCAATAAGGAGACTGTGCCTTGGTTTAAACTAGAACGGCTATTAAACCTTTATGACTCACGTGTGACCTTGACCTCTACGTAAGGTCACTCAAAAATGCAATGTTACCAACCATCTCTGTGAAGGAGGCAAAATTAATGTTCTGTAAAAACTTTATCAGTTTCAGTTTCAGTTTCAGAAATCCGAAACTTATACTTCCAACCCCCCCCCCCCCCCCCCAATAAAAGGGGGTGCACATAGCGTGTGGTTAAAAGCCAATGTTAAAGTGTGTTACAAACAGACAGGCGATACAGGCCTATAACGTAGACTCACTATATGTCATGTGAATCACGTGCGCCAAGAAGCCGTGCCAAGAACACCATATTTTGCAATTACTCAGAAATATACTCCTCAACGAACTGAAACACTAATTCTGGTGGTTTCTCAAAAGGCCACGAACCTTCCGCAAGTTTACAGCTATCAACACATTTAGATTCAGACCCTTAGATCTGCTCTTCGTAGCTGACCCAGAAAAGATCAGCGCTCTCGACTACTAAAAGCATCGCAAACCGAGCTTTTCTTAACGAGTAGGATATGCGCGATGCACGTGCTACGCCAATAAAGGCAAATCTAGGTCATCAGTATCCCCTGGCAGTCCTACTTTGATCTTGCTTATGGAGCCGTTTGTCACTCGGTGGACAAACTCTTATTGGATGTCGTTTCCGGAGGGTAATTATGTGCCCTTCTCAATTTCTCGTTTTGCCTGGATTAGGTATTTTGAGACACAGAATCGGGGAAACTTGTGTTGTAAATCACAGCTACGGGGTCTCTGCCGTTTAAGAATGGTAAAGATCTCTCTCTCTCTCTCTCTCTCTCTCTCTCTCTCTCTCTCTCTCTCTCTCTACGATTCTGAATGCATTTGCCTACTGATCGATACACATGCAGCCGCTTTGCGAATCTATCATTGTCAACTGGAAGGAAAGAATAGACGTAAACATTAGCTTATTACGAAGCAGGCAAATGCTTGGAAGACACAGATACAGTAGATATAGAACCTAATCTTGGAAAGTAAAGTTCTCCAAACTTTACTCTCTCTCTCTCTCTCTCTCTGTCCACTGTAAGGCTCCTCCATATCTTACCACGTTCTTTCAACCAAGTCAGCGACACAACGCAAGAAATGGCCTGTTCCAATTACCATTACCTAGATTGGACATTTTTAAAACAAGCCTCTCATTCTCTGGGTCACTTTCATGGAACCAGTTGCCAGCATACTTAAAATGTACCCCGAAGCTTCATTCATTTAAAACTCAACTTCTCAGATACTTACGTAAGTCATAGGTCCACGAACAATATCTGAACCGTGCTAAATTACTCGTTATCAGATGGCACTATTACATGTTACCTTTTTACAAGTTATGTTGTATACTACAATTTCAAACACCATGCTATCTACTTCTTCACCTATTTTCCGATGTGTTTCCTTTGAATTTCTTGCGCTTCTTTGTATCTTTGCATGTTTTTTGTTTTGTTTTTGTTTTTTCTACTTTCTTATTAGATTACTCCCTTTGTGCCTGGTATACTTTTTTTTTTGTAATGTTAGCCTTTATTTTTTTAGTGTTCGTAGATTAGCAGGACAGCTTGTAAGATAGGCAGACCATGCCTACAAGTCTTTATCCTGAAATAAACGTTTCAGTCAGTCAGTCAGTCAGTCAGTCTCTCTCCCCTAGTCGTGAAATAGTCTTTGTTGCTTGCGCGGCGTTAAGCCTTAAATAACTTAACTAGCAAACTCTCTCTCTCTCTCTCCCCTAGTCGTGAAATAGTCTTTGTTGCTTGCGCGGCGTTAAGCCTCAAATAACTTAACTAGCAAACTCTCTCTCTCTCTCTCTCTCTCTCTCTCCCCTAGTCGTGAAATAGTCTTTGTTGCTTGCGCGGCGTTAAGCCTCAAATAACTTAACTAGCAAACTCTCTCTCTCTCTCTTTCTCTCTCTCTCTCTGAGAGAGGCAAAAGATTACTCATGCAAGCTTAGACTGTTTAAAAGTTGTCAAGACATATATTACACTGTCTGACTGGATTACCGGCGAAGCTTGAATTGCCGCAAAATAGGTTTTATTCATTCGTTTCCCTCTAGAGATTTTCGCTGCAGGAAGACTGAAAAGTTTGAGAATAAGTTTCGTTAGGAGTGGAAGGTCGTGATGCTGTATGAGAGACAATGCAGAAGGGCAGGAGGGGGGGGGGTAGGAGCGAGAGAAAGAGAGAGACGGGGGTGGGGGGGGGGAGTAGCAGGTATATTTAAACAAATCGACGTGGCAGCGCCGAAAGTTCAAAGAAAACTCCAAACGTCAAGGGTGACAGGCAGAAGACCTCAAGAGAAATTTGAACGGTACAGTAAACGCCAAGTTCCTTCACTGACGATGCTGAGATTTAGATCTGAAGACCCAAAAGGTCAGACCAGTACTTCCAAACTAGACCCATTCACGGCCAAGCATCCACGGACATTCACGGTACTACCCCCACTACAGTCACTCGCGTGACGTCAGCCTGTCCACGACCGTTAGATTTTACGAGACTTTCGACCGTGGCCGAGTGACCATTGCCCGCTGGCTGCAAGCGTTACTTGAAGTGTTAACTGCCTGACACGAAGGAGGAATGCAAATTTCTCTCTTAGTCGCGTCCGTGTGGTAACGACAGTGGGCAATAAACCTCACAGTTCGGACAGTAATGCAGATTTTCACGTCAGACACTGGCCACTCGACCCAGACCATGGGTCAGATCCTGGCATCTCAGGATAATTCCGGGAATATGATGACTATGAATAGTAAACCGGGATGAACGGGGATATAGCTTAAAGATCTAAGCTCCCAAGAAAAAGCTTTCCAAAGTGTGAAAACAAATTTACAGAGTCGACCGTGCAAGCACAGTCAACGCTGTCACAGTTGCAGAGTTTTCAGCGTCCCTGAAACCCCAATAAAAGCCAAGGGCAGCCTGATTTCACAGCTCAGTTTGCGTTTTGACACTGAGCGAGAAAGATCGCAGTGGCTAGTCTTCTCGTGCAGCACACAACACCCGCTAGACGCTGTAGCGATGTGTCTCGCTCACTGACCAAAAGCACAGTGAAGATACTACAAAATCACGCTCTGGTTTTGCAAGTGTCTCCGAAGCGCTGAAAACTCTGCAACTGTAACAGAGTTGCCTGCATTATGCAGTTTTAAGAACACAATGTTTGTGGCTTTCTTTAAGATTGCAGACCTTTAAACTTGTAACTTTTATTTCATTTTAACAGGCGGACGACTTGCCCTCTTGTTTGCTGTTTGTTTTGTTCTTGTTCGTGTTGTTGTTGTTCGTGTTGTTGTTGTTGTTGTTTGTCTTTCTTTCTTTTGCACTCTACATCTACATCTACAGTCACTGCGATTACCATGTCCAGTTAAACAATGTTGGCCCCATTAATTAGGCGGCGGCCATGACGATCAGTTCTGCAGTTCTACAAAGCACACTTAAACGGATGCAACAAGTCGGGTTACTTCTCCCAAAACAAACAAACAAACAAACAATCGCCACTTCATGGTAATCATTTTCCAAGCATCCCTCATTTCCACGCAGGGGAGCCGGGATAGCCGAATGGTAGAGCGTTGGACTCTCAACGCTAGGGTCGTGAGTTCGAATCCCGGCTGGGGCCAAATATTTGTGCTGGTCTTTTTCTCGTTGCCCCGTCTTTGATATCACCCTGACGTGGCGGAAAAGGGACGTTAAACTCCCAAACACCCACTCACCCACCCCTCATTTCCACGAAGGACACTAGCTACACCCTGCAAGGCTTGAAAAGGACTGTAACCACAAGCGGACATCACCCAAAGAGCAGGACAAGCGCGAACGGACAAGGAACGGACAGGAGGGGAAAAAGCAGAAAGTGAGAGAGACAGAGACAGAGAGACAGACAGTCTGGGCAGACAGACAGACAGATTGAAAGTCCGCCTTGGTCCACTGCCCTTATTTCCACAAGTCGGACAAAATTAACACATAGCACTCTACAACCCTGGAAGGGCAAAGGAAACCTACAAGCGACACGATCCCAAGAGCTCTGCAAAGGAAATAAACGGGAAAAGGTCACTTACGATAATTTGTTCCCCTTCGGGGTTCTTGAGTGACGCTGAAATGTCCATCAGGTCCAAAGCCAGACGTGCGATGGAGCGAGCGTGGTCACTACAGGTTACTGGCAGACCGCTCACAGCCATGTATTTGTCGCCCACTGTCTCCACCTAAAGAGGGAAGAAAGGCCGTGAGTGTTGGATGAAGTATATGGGATCTTTCATTCGGCTCGATCATCGGGGGTTCTCTCTGGGTACTCCGGTCTCTTCCCCCCCCCCCTCCCAATCTGAAATGTTCTTCCCACAAGAAAATTGATGCAATAGTTCCGAAATTTGATTAGTTGAGCTGAACTCTCGATTCATTTGTCATTATTTCCACCAAAAGCCCAGAAGAAGAAAGTCTGCAAATCCCGCAGGGAATTCTGACCATTCTAACTGAAGGTGCAAAGAACACTGTATCGCATTAAGAGCTCTACTATTCATCAAGAGAGAGTATTTCGAGCGTACAGGCACACTCACGAGCGAAGCTGTTCCAAAACATAACTTGGCTTAGGAGAGATGGAATAAACCCGTTAATAAAAAAAAAACAAAAAAAAACCACAAAACCAACAACAACAAAACCATTTACCTTGTAGATGTTGGGGTTGTTCTCCGGAGTAAGCAGCTCGTCAAACTTGGTGTAGACGGCGTTGAGAAGCTGGACGATCTTCACTGCGCTATGCGTCTCGGAGTTCTGGGCGCAGAACTGGGAGAAGCCCACGATGCCGCTGAACAGGAGGGTGACGTTATTGAACTTCATAGCGGGCACCGGACGATGATGACGTAACTCGTTGGCCACTGAAGGAGGTAGGATGGAGTACATCAGTCTGTTGAGAGAAGACTTCAGCGTGAGCGTTGTATTTACAGGGCTTACAATCCCAGCGTCGGACAGTACTTGGCTCACAAACGGTTCTGACCCGTTTTCGTGTTGTCTAAAGGCCGTTCTTAACCGGGCGAACCACCAGTCTGGCGAACTTGTTCGGCGAACTGTGTATTGTATACGAACAGGGCAAGCGCACACACGTACATAGTTCCAGAGGTTCGGCCGGACTAGTTCTCTTTCTTAACCGACCGTTAATGATATGCATACGTCATCGCCCGAACAAGGCGGACTCGGAAGTTGAGACAATCGTAAACAACCAAAATGGCCGCCTTCGTAGATCGAGACGACCAGGCATTTGCGGTAGTTATCGTTTTGAGTGAACTCTTGGAAGCCGAGGAAGAGGAGATAAGAGGAAAAGAGCGCAAGAGAGGGAAATGTGAAGTGAGTCGATAGCCGCGATGCCGTCCGCCATTTTCCTCAAGTTTGTACGTGCGCACAACAGCTCTCCCCGAGCAACCAATCAGAGCGCAGGATCGGCAAAAGGATCGCGAGGGTTCCCACGACACGCTACGCAGTCCTCGAACCTAGTTCGCCGAACCTTTCGAACCAGGGTTTCCGCACAAGTATTTGGTCGGTTAAGAAACAACGTGCGCGAACCTAGTTCGCCGTACTCTCCGAACCTAGTTCGCGAACCAAAAGTCTGCCCGGTTAAGAACGGCCTTAACTGGTGCAATGTTCCTACATCGTACTGGAGAGCTGGGATAGGCGAATGGTAGAGCGTTGGTCGGGTCGTGAGTTCGAATCCCAGTTGATGCCATATTTGCACTGACCTTTTTCTCGCTGCCCCGTCTTTGATATCACCCTTACATGGTGGAAAAGGACGTTGGACTTCCAAACACCCACTCCACCCCCTTATATCCTACCAATTAGATATAATTATATGCATCACACAGACTGGGACTGAGGAATCAGGCGTAATGACACGAATTGTGCGTGGGGTCAAGTTTAATGTCTGTTTGAAGGACCGTGTTTTGTGAGTGTGTTACCTTGTAGTGAGTTTCCTGATTCTTGTATTTAGTAGGGCAAGATGCATGCCAGGGAGATGCAAGAGGAGGCAAGCTGCCCGTGAAGGTGAGGCGTTTTCGCGCACAAGAGAGGCAAAGGTGACGCGAGTGGACTTGGGTGAGTGTGTGTGTGTGTGTGTGTGTGGGATTTGGGAGTTTAACATCTTTTTCCACCACGTACGGGTGATATCAAAGACGGTGCAACGAGAAAAAGGCCAGCACAGATATGCAGCCCAAACAGGGATTCGAACTCACGACCCGAGCAATGAAAGCCTAAGGCTCTACAATTCAGCTATCCTGGCTCCCCTCCACAGAAAGCCCCCCCCCCCCCCCAAAAAAAAAAAATGAAGCGAGTATTAACTATTCAACCGAATGCTGGACAGCAGGACCTTCATGTCAAATACGACCCGGCCGCCACCCGTGTGCTGGACAGAGAGGCCTACATGTCCCCCAATACGACCTGCCAGTCAGGCAGGCAGTCGGCCAGAAAGACGGACATGAGACAAATGATGTCCGACACAACAGTAATAGGCACACCCGCCACCTTCTGACCCTTCACGAAGACCTACTGGGTGAACTGATAGCTTGAGGGAGAATCTGTCATTTCACGTATTTTGTCTGTACGCTCACATCTTCTAGTTGTTGTTTGTTTTTTGTTTTTTGTTGTTGTTTTTTTTTGTTTGTTTTTTTTGGTTGTTTTTTTTTTGTTTTTTTTTGTTGTTTTTTTTGTTTTGTTTTTTTTTTTTTTTTTTTTGGGGGGGGGGGGGTTGCACGAAAAGGCTGTCTTCGAGTTTGAGGCAAGTCGGTAAAAAGTAAGGGAGATTTTCTTACAAAGCAAACGCACCCTTACCCAAGGAGGTTTTCCCAGATGGGGGAATAGAGGAGAACTGAGGTGTCTGGGGTTTGCTCTCTCTCTCTCTCTCTCTCTCTCTCTCTCTCTGTGTGTGTGTGTGTGTGTGTGTGTGTGTGTGTGTGTGTGTGTGTGTGTGTGTGTGTGTGTGTGTGTGTGTGAAAGAGAGAGAGAGAGAGAGCTGCACTCACGCTTCCTTTGAAACTTCCCAACAGCTAGAGGCAATCAGTTACACTTTACAATCAACTGACCACAGCAGTTAGGATGCAAAAACATTTTTGTTTAAAGAAAAAACATTACCAGGATTACCAGTCAGCAAAAGTTCAGCTACTCACCTATCCGTTTTTTTCTTCTCATCCTCCAGCTCTCTGTAAGTTCTCTGCAGTTCTTCCGTGAGGATTTCCAGCTTCTGTGCCAGCTTGTACTCCGCCTCGAAATGTTCTGACAGCAGCACAAGGTCCCTGGTGGCGTCATGCAAGGGGATGTCACTCAGGTAAAGCCCTCGCCTGCTGACGTCATCCAGGTTGGTGACGCTGGGGGAGCACAAGAAGAGGATGGAGTCGCACTCCTGGACGTAGATCATCTGCCCCTTCAGGCGCATGACGGAAGTGTCCCGGTCCTTGAGCGCATTGTCGCTTTGGAAGTCCACGTCACCGTTAGTGGTGGTGGTGGTGGTAAGGACGCCGGCTTTGGTGGCCAGAACGTAGACGGTGTTGATGTGGGACAGGATGTGTGAAAACTCGAACTCCATGTGAGGTCGGATCATCTGAAAGAGAAGGCGTTATTCTGAATACTAGTATAGCCCAGATCGGTTGATTTTGTGTATGTGCCGCTGTGTTGCTGTGTTGTTGTTGCTGTGGTGTCGGTTCTTTGCTGTGCTGTAAACAAACATTCCTACAAACAGCGAAACACGAATAGAAGAAAAAAGTAGACTACAATGTCGGAGTTGAGCGTGACCACTTTGAAAACATGCTGAATTCATATTTGGGCATAGAGGGACATCTGCTTAAAGGGGCAGTCGACTCAGATTTCAACAACAACAAATAAACCTCTCTAAAAGTGTTTGAAACTTATCCCAGTGTGATGCAGCCCGCACACCACCGCTATAGGGCAAATCTAGAATGGTTTAGCTACATGACTGTACTATAGAATTACATAAATGAAAAGATTCATAGAAGTCTGTTTCAAATGCAACATTCTGGGGAATTCACCAAAATAGGCAGAGTGGACGGCACCTTTAAATGCAGCTTCTGGTTCTCATGGAGATCCTTTTGACCAAATGACACTGACACAGGCACATATCGACAAACTCAAACGAACGCCTGTCATTTCCGCAGCAACTGAAGTAAGAATCTAGCACGGCCAGACGACGAACGCGGACAACGATTAACAAGAAGACTCGTGAATATAGACTCACCTCAAACAGGTCAGTGATCTTGCACTGGTGAGCCACACACGGGATGACCCTGGTGATGGAAGTGCCTGCCTGGTGGATGTTCAGGTTCCTGTCAAACATCATGTGGAAGGGGAACGCCCTGCTGAACGTGGCCGGGCTGATCTTGGGGTCGTCGTGAAGGAACTCGTGTCGCGTCTCCAGGTCAGCCTTGTCCGCCCCAGAGTCCTTGCCGCTCTCCGTGATGGCGAACTGAACGTGGTCGTGTTCATCTGACTTGGCCTGAATACACTCCACGTTCACCTGGGTGTTGTGGAGCTCGCTCGCGACGGCCTGCAGAGAGAGGAACAAGACTCCTTTCATCAGCCCGTGTCATGTTTTGGGATCCAGGGAGCATCAGCCACTTTTAATTTAGCCAAGGAACGCCAAAAACCAACAACCACTTCCACCACCACCACCACCACCAACAACAACAACAACAACAACAACAACAACAACAACAACAACAACAACAACACTACTCCAAATGGTTTTAATTACAAGAGAAACTCGAATAAGCGAGGTGAGCGGTGGTCTGATAGGTAGGGCATCGGATTTAACCGCTGCGCCACTGAACGGCCGTCACCAATGTCCTGGCGATGAAGCGTGGGTTCGAGCCCAGGTCGAGCTTGTGATATGTGATACCGGTTTTTCCTGGGTGCCGGGCTGCTCATCGGGGGGTTCTCTCCGGGTTATCCGGCTTTCCTCCCTCCCAAAATTGTTTTTAAAAAAAAGGTATTGAGTGGCGCTGCACCGCGGCGACGCGCTCTCCCCCGGGGAAGCAACCCGAATTTCCCGAAAGGAATAATAAAGTAGTAAAAAAAATACTGCCACGCCGTTGGCTGGTGAAGGCTCTTTGTAGGGATAGGTCAGGTCTGTTATCACATGGTTATTATGGGTACTATCACATCCAGAAATGACCAGAGTACACCATTCTGCTACATTTTTTAAGGTACATTTTCGTCATTAGGACCATACATATACAACATGGCTGTTGAGAGGGTGGTCCGTTGTTTTGTTTGTTTGTTTCTTTGTGTTTTGTTGTTGTTGTTCTTTGGTTTGTTTGTTTGTTTTTAATTGTTTTATCTGGGATTTTGTTTTTGTTGTTATTGTTGTTGTTGTTGTTGTTGCTGGTGTTTGTTTTGTTTGGATTTTTGGTGGGGTTTTGTTTTGGTTTTTTTTTTTTTGGTTGTTGTTGTTTTGTTTGCTTGGTTGGTTGGGTTTTGTTGTTGTTACTGTAGTTGTTTATGGTTTCGGGGGTTCTTTTTTTGTTGTTGTTTGGTTGGGGTTTTGAGTTGTTTTGTACGTTGTTGTTTGTTTGTTTTGTGTTGTTGTTGTTTGGGTTGTTGTTGTTGCTGCTGCTGTTGTTAATGTTGTTTTGGGGGGAGGCGAGGGGGGGGGGGGTGAATTTGCTTGTTCAGGAACTCAGTTGGGCCCTTGATCCTGATCACCGTCAAATCATGAAAAGCTACTATTACAGTACACACACACACACACACACACACACACACACACACACACACACACACACACACACACACACACACACACAGAGAGAGAGAATTGTAAACTTCCAACCTTGACAATGCCGATGACGATATGCTCCAGCCCCGGCCTCTCCGAGTAGTAGTGCAGTATCGTCGCCCCGTCCTCCTCGCGCTCCGTGCACCGGAAGGATGGAGCGCGCATGCCCGGGTAGATGCTGGACAGATGGTCATGGAGGGCGTCCAGGTTCTGGAGAAAGTCTGTGGTGGTTCCTCCCAACACCTGCAGGATTTTGTCGTAGCCGGACTCCTTGCAGTAGTCAAAGAACATCTTCCCGAAGGCCTCCAGGATGTCGCTGGCAGGTACGTCTGTAAGGGACGAATAAATAGCATGGACAGTGACCGTCATTCTACACTTCACAATGGAGGAAGTTGTGCGTGATGTACCCAAAACGCCCAAACCATACCTCTTCCTAGTTCGTACACTATAAACTTTATAGACGAGAGTTTGTAGCACACTGTTGGGGAAAACACGGTTGGAATTCTTATGTCCGCGGCGCATCCAAGTTGGTGCAGCAGGGAGCAAGAAAGGAAGACTGAAACGAAGAAGAACCTGAACAGGAATAATGTTCTTTAATGCTGAAAAGTTGTTCGTGTGGGGTTACATGAGTGCTTCGATCGTTGGTTTACGATCTTGCGATGAAAATTTGTACCAGCCGCCATCAGTTAACAGTACAGTCCCGTTTTGTTGTCTCGGAGTCCCCACACCTATAATTTTAGTCTTTGCGGACCTGTCGGGCGACACAGAAAACGTACAGCGACTTCGTTCGGGATTTCCAACAGTTGCAGTATCACAGTAGGATCTTATAGCTGTCACCCTCTAAAACTTTCCTATTGTTTCTAAATCACAAATATTCATTCCCAACATTATTTTAACAAGCCTGAAAGACAGTTTGCTTTAGATCTTATCTTTTTTCTTAGTGTTCTTTTATGAAACTTCCGTCTGTTGATTCCTACCTGCGTGGCGTAACAGTCACGTAAAGCAAATTTCAAAGCAAGAAAAAATTAACGTACATTTTTGTTTGTCTGTTCGTTGTTTTCGTTGTTTTTGTTTTTTTTGTTTTTTTTTTCCATCGTTGCCCCGTCTTTGATATCACACATATGTGGTGGAAAAGGACGTTAAACCCCCAAACACCCCTTTTCTTCTTTTTTTTTTCCCCCCCCCCCCTCATTTAGATAAAACGAAACATCCACTTCTAACCAAGCCTAAAAAGGGATGACAGAAAAACGACAAATGAAGGAAGAATGTTTAATCCCGCTTTGAAACTGAACTACTTCCTCCTCGAAAATCACTAGCCGATTGATGCGACAATATTGAGGCAATTACACCAGATCTAAGTTACAGCACACCGCTTGTTCTCGGACGCAATAGCCTCCATTTTTTACTCTTACTGACTTTCCCTACTTTTTCTCTGTTTGGAACTGAGATTGGGTTTCGTGACTTGTCCTCATTTGGCGGGAAAATAATGAGCACGAGTTCCTAAGAAATCTTCTTCGCTCTGCAAGAGAGGTTGCGACTCTCTCTCTCTCTCTCTCTCTCTCTCTCTCTCTCTCTCTCTCTCTCTCTCACACACACACACACACACACACACACACACACACACTTACACACACACACACACCTCCTTCATCCCATCTTTGAAATCAACCTTTTGGTAGACAGGAGACGTTGAACGTTAGTCTAACATTTCTGATTATCCTCTGGAGACAGCTCTGGTGCTTATAGAATATCGCTCTCTCCACAATTAAATGGGTTTAAATGCCGACAGAGTCTCAAATTTTCCATGCTTATTAATTCTCAGTGAACCGCTTTTGAGATCCACCTTGGTTGACAAAAGACGCTCAACCCGAAAACAAGAACTCTCTCAGTTAGAGAGACCCGTGCGTCTATGATCTCATCCTTGGAAAATAAAGTCTCTGTCTGTCTGTCTGTCTCTCTCTCTCTCTCTCTCTCTCTCTCTCTCTCTCTCTCTCTCTCTCTGTGAAGACGTCATCTAATCTCGAAATTGTCAGACGGGACGTCATAGAAACCTGTTCGCGCATTTTTATTTGTCCGCACCACAGGCACAACCAGGCCGTGAGAAATAATCAATCACAGTACAAGATCTGAATGCCAATCCGACCAAAGACGGACACAGCCTTGAGAAGCTGAAATGAAAAGAACTTCAAACCCCCAGCAGACGAACTGAGGAAGCGTGCCCCTTCTCAGACAAACAGGAAAGCGTGTCAAAATTACTCAGCGACAGTCAGATTTGATTGACAGACGAAAGGTTTGCGTCTGTCACGGACGCTCGTCTGCCGGACTCATATGACAGATCGAGTAGCTTGGTCAGAATGTGATTAACCCCCTCAGTGTCACAACCATCCGCCAAGACTTCGAAACTGGGGGAGACGTAATACGTTCTCAACATGACGAGTATGACAGTTTTCCCCCTTTTTCCCGGGGGAGGGGAGGGGGCGGGGGGGGGGGGGCAGCATTCTTTCAGAACACGGGTAATGAGGCGATGATCAGAACGGTCTGAACTCACATGTATACACATTTTCGACATGCACATACCGAGGACAGGGGTGGAGGGGGGGGGGGTTGGAGGGCGGTGAGGGGGGGGGGGACGAAGGGGAGGGAGGGGGCGGAAGGGGAGGGAGGTAGGTGATGCAGCCATTGGTTAAACTGTTGCGTACGTTGACACAGCGTCAGTGCGGAGGTGAAACTGATGATGATGATGATGATGATGATGATGGTGTCTTGTAACGCGTTGACAAAAAAAAAAAAAAAAAACCTCCATGCACAGCATGCTCGTAGCGCATGGGGAGTGGGAATAATAAGTTTTAACAAAAACAGGAGGCGGGGGGGGGGGGGCAGGGGGGCAGGGGGGCAGTGGGGAGGAGTCTGCAGGGGGGGGGGGGGGGAGGGGGATGGAGAAACTGGGACTGAGTGATCACTACGACGGATTGTCCGAGACCGCTTTCAGAATAACGCAGTCAGTCCCATATATTAGTTTTCCACCGTCTCTCTGGTGGAAAAAGGCGTTAAACTCCTAAACACCCACCCACCTTCTCTCTCTCTCTCTCTCTCTCTCTCCTCGGGTCGTGAATTCGTGGGGCGAAATATTTGTGTTGGCTTTTTCATCGTTGCCCCGTCTTTGATATCACCCGTATGTGGTGGAAAAGGACGTTAAACCCCCAAACACCCCCCCCACCCTCCCCTCTTTCTCTCTCTCCTCCTTAGAGCGTGTTGACCTATCAGCACATCTTGCATGCTTGTGCCTCACTCTGATTCCCTCACCCGCAACTCACTCCATCCCCCCCACCCCCACCCCCACGCCTCCCCCAACAAGCTTCCCGTCCTCATCTCTTCTCTTCTCTTCCAAACAGCCCCGAAACCTTCACCCCAGCATCATCATTGTCGGCTTTTTTCCTCTAAAACAAACAGGCTGACGAGGGAAAGTGTGCCCCGTCTGACACGGCAGACAAAATCAACCTGCTTCGTCTGGAACTATTGATGTGCATCGGTGATCACCGAGGATGTGCATTCTCCCTGTCAGGAGCAGCTGCTGCGGGCTTGACGTGTGTGTGGCGGTCGGAAACCAGTCCAGTGAAAGTTCCGTACTCGTTGGAGGAAGCTAGGAATACCAGAAGGTTCAGAAGGTGTTTACAGGGCAACAGGATAGACGGAGTTAGATTCAGCTGTTGGCGATGTGACGCGTATGTGGGGTCGCGAACCAAAATTCTTCATTTGTCGCAGCAACAAATTTTAAAGTTTTCAAGCCCTAATTTCAAGACCCGTAGGCTGACATGACGTAATCTCTTAAAACCCCGAGCCCGCCCGCTATATGATAAGACTTGTTAAAAAGGACAAGGCACTGCACACCAGTAGGAGCCACTTCAAGCCACTATTACGCAAGGCGTGGGCCTTCACGCTAGGTCCAAGACCGCTGCAAATTGCGTAACAGTGGCTTGAAGTGGCTCCTCGTGATAAGAAGATTTCGAGTAAAATTGCGATTTTTTAGAGCTTTTAAGAGTTATGGCGAGAATATTTATGACAGGAAGCGTGGAATGCGGCTCTGTCCCGCAGTCCCAAACCACGCGGACCACCATAGCATCATCTTACCATCATCCACATCTCCATCATCATGCATGACAAAAATTGCCCTAGCCTTTGAGCCCTTGAGCCCTCCCTGGATTCCGTACATGACCTGGGAGGACCACCATAGCATCATCTTACCATCATCCACATCTCCATCATCATGCATGACAAAAATTGCCCTAGCCTTTGAGCCCTTGAGCCCTCCCTGGATTCCGTACATGACCTGGGAGGACCACCATAGCATCATCTTACCATCATCCACATCTCCATCATCATGCATGACCTGGGAGGAACACCACTGGAGATGGCAAAGAGCTGGGTCAAAAAAAGAAAAAGAGTTTTCCTCGTTTGCGCGGCCCCTAAACGTCAGTGTGCTTCATTCGATGCTCTACTAATCTTTAAGATAGACTGTTTCGAGCGCACAGTCACAACAGCAAGTGTTCCAGGACAGACCTCTCTATATGAAATGCAGTAATGGTAGCAATAACTACAGATTTTTTTTAAAACAGAATTTTCAGAAAACCAAACGGTCCCAAACACGCTAAGACGAAAACTTTGGCAAATGAGCCTTCATCAGGGAAAAACCAAAAACATTTTCAAAACTTGCTTTGGCGGTGTTTTGAGATATCAAGTTTCATCGATTTTTTTGTTTGTCATCTGAATCATTCAAGCTGCACCACTGGGCCTCTAAAGTGTACGAGCAAGATCTGCCTTCACAACGTACTCGGACTTCGTGTCAACTACATCTTATCAGGTTTACAAACTATGACAGTTTTGTCGGTGGTCTAGTGGTTAAGAGACTTGTCACCAATGCGAGAAGTCAGGGGTTCGAGTCCCACTCCGGGAAAAGAATTTTTCTTTCTCGTATGTGGCACTGTTCATTCATGCCGATCGTCGGGGGGTTCTCTCCGGGTACTCCGGCTTCCTTCCCCTCTGCTTTGGAAACGCTCATCCCACAAAATTTGAAAAATAAATGCAATTCTAAATTCCGAAATTTAAATAGCTGAGCTGACCCTTCGCACCACGTGATTGTAATGTGTTTATGTCCAGTGTGTGAGAGAATGCGTGAGATTCACGTAAGCGTGCGTGTTGGGTTCAGTTCGCGGCGCTTTGAGCCGATTCGTGAAATTGGGTAAAGCGCCTATACCATACTCATTATTATTATTATTATTATTTTGCAGCATAGTCTAACATCTTCACAACTTTCATCACTGTGAAGTTTGGTTAACTAATCTTTAAGAGGCTTACAAACTATAACCATTTTACACCAACACCCAGAAAAAGATGGTCCTTGACGATCGTAGCTAGTCCATCGGGGAAAAAACTACTATGTCTCGAGAATAGCTTCAACGAAGCCAAGCTAAGATGAAAGTAATAGACGTGGATACCCAGTACATGTACAGAAAAAGAGCAGACAGAAATGTGGTGAACTTCCAACAAACAAAACCCTTTCGATGCGAGGATTCTAGCATCTGATCGCTGTCCTCTGGGCACAGTTTTGGGCTGTGCGTTACCAAGACGGTTCTTCTGCTTTCTTTGTGCCCCACAACTTAAACAACTTTTTGTTGTTGCTGTTGTTGTTTTCAAGAGAAACCCCGGAAGATAAAAATCGACAACCTGGTTATTTTAAACCTGCCAACAAAAATACCTTTCCTGAAAATATCAGTTGAAGGAAATGTCACTGGTGCCACGTTTAGTCTTTGGCTTGTGTTGTGTCTTTGCTTTGAAATCACCCCCCACCCCCCTCCCCTCCCGATGCTCCCTCCTACACCAACACTCAACCCCCATCCCCACCCCTTCGCACCCGCCCCCCCCCCCCCACCCTCCAAACCCGCCTCACCCCATCCCCACATCACTTTCCATTCTCGCTGTGCATTCGTCTCTTGTGAAACGCGAACTTTGAAAGAAGCCATGACTTCCTCGACAGTGAAACATGTGCAATATCAAATGCCACATTAAAAAACCAAGTTGTTCTGATGTTTAGATTTCAAAGTCTCATCACGGAAGAGGAAAATCCGGTGCTCGTTTCTTTTAGTCACTTGACTTCGTCTATTACTCGTGATCAGTGTCATCAGCACATGACAATTTCAGTTTGGGGTTGTGCGCCAGTTATACTTGTTGGTTATACTTGTGTTTTATGCAGTAAGAGTTTGTGTTTGCTGCAGTAAGAGTTTGTGTTTGCTGCAGTAAGACTTTGTGTTTGCTGCAGTAACAGTTTGCGTTTGCTGCAGTAAGACTTTGTGTTTGCTGCAGTAAGAGTTTGTGTTTGCTGCAGTAAGACTTTGTGTTTGCTGCAGTAAGACTTTGTGTTTGCTGCAGTAAGACTTTGTGTTTGCTGCAGTAAGAGTTTGCGTTTGCTGCATTAAGACTTTGTGTTTGCTGCAGTAAGAGTTTGTGTTTGCTGCAGTAAGACTTTGTGTTTGCTGCAGTAAGAGTTTGTGTTTGCTGCAGTAAGACTTTGTGTTTGCTGCAGTAAGACTTTGTGTTTGCTGCAGTAAGAGTTTGTGTTTGCTGCAGTAAGACTTTGTGTTTGCTGCAGTAAGAGTTTGTGTTTGCTGCAGTAAGACTTTGTGTTTGCTGCAGTAAGACTTTGTGTTTGCTGCAGTAAGACTTTGTGTTTGCTGCAGTAAGAGTTTGTGTTTGCTGCAGTAAGAGTTTGTGTTTGCTGCAGTAAGAGTTTGTGTTTGCTGCAGTAAGAGTTTGTGTTTGCTGCAGTAAGGGTTTGTGTTTGCTGCAGTAAGACTTTGTGTTTGCTGCAGTAAGAGTTTGCGTTTGCTGCAGTAAGAGTTTGTGTTTGCTGCAGTAAGAGTTTGTGTTTGCTGCAGTAAGAGTTTGCGTTTGCTGCAGTAAGAGTTTGCGTTTGCTGCAGTAAGAGTTTGTGTTTGCTGCAGTAAGAGTTTGCGTTTGCTGTAGTAAGAGTTTGCGTTTGCTGCAGTAAGACTTTGTGTTTGCTGCAGTAAGAGCCGCCCAGGGCCCCTTCATCTTGCCTGATTTTCGCATACAGGGCCAAAATTGAAAAACGACGGAAAAACAGCCGCTTTCGAAGCTCTGAGGTTATTCGAAGGATGTTTCATCTGGCCATTGCGACTGTTTTCGTGACTTTGTGGCTTGGAATATTAGAGAAATACAACTTTCTTTGAGCCTGAGCCTACAGTCTGTTTCTGAACAGACCGGGACTCGACAAACTCTTCTAAAAATAGCCACCAATCAGCGCCGTCTAGCTGGTCCTCAGTCCGCAACCAAAATAACGTCGTCTGCTCAGTACGCGCTACACTTCTAGAACAACTTGTACGCCGGTCAAAGTCACCACAATGGTTTCACGTGCGATATTTCTGGCCAAGGTGACTGATTCTGATTAAGCACATACGATGAAAAGTTTTTCGAACGCTGCTGTGTATGCCTTGCATATTTTCTTACTTGTTCTACCGAGAGTGCATCATTCTTCTACCCATCGCGAAGTTCACTGACCTGAGTCTAGAAAGAGCAAAAACGCTGCATAAGTCAGTACAGAGTGCGTACACAGGTGTGACTTGGTCTTCTAGATGAACTGAACTGACCCAATCAGTGACACTCGCGGACACCGCCATACGAACGATCTGGAAGCCCGCCGGATGATCTAGTTTTCTTTTGTCCTTCTTTTGTGGGAGCGCTTCACATCAGTCTCCTGATGACGGATCGACAACCTGGGATCGTTAACCGACAATAGTAATGGTTCATCTGTGTGGCCCGACCCGTCTCGCACGCTCCGGTCGGCCAGCGGAAAGCGTCTTAAAACGGTTAAAAGCGTGATACACGGTCTACTTGTGTGTGTGTGTGTGTGTGTGTGTGTGTGTGTGTGTGTGTGTGTGTGTGTGTGTTAGGGCAATGAGTCCAGTTCCGTGACAGCCTGCGCTTTATATAAGCACTATGTATTATTATTATCATTATTTGTCTCTTGTTCTGTAAGCGCGTTTTGAATCTGGTGTTCCGACCTATGTACAGTTATATGCATCAGCCTCCAACGCCCACACGGAGTCTATACACATTCTAACAGGCGATTCTGCTAAGTGCTCGACGCGGTCGCTTTCACTGACCATTTAGCGGGTGTTGTAGTACTGTGAGCGGGATCTATTGGAAAGAATGGAGGCGTAGTCAACGATGGACAGCTGACGGTCTGGTGGGAATACAGATGAGCTCTCGGAACCCGTCTGTCAACGTCGATATGGACAGCCTCGGAGGAACCCTTCACCTGCGATCCGACGATGTTTGCCTCTGGTATGGGTGAATTCTGTGGCGCTGACAGGGCGGTTTCGCGGGAGGGAATGGGTTGGGTGCTTGGGAGTCTGATGTGCTTTTCCACAACGTATGAGTGATATCAAAGACGGGGCAACGGGAAAAAGGGACTTCGAGGCCAGTTTGCGATTTGAAACAAGAGCTGTCCGATTCACTACAGTGTTGAAATTTCAAGATTTAATCAATCCCCTAAATTGTTTTGGAGGAGTGGAGGATACAAAATGGACAAACGTGTAAGTCGTCATGGAATGTAAAATCGACCCACAGTAAACCAGAGCCATCATCGTCAGGTCAGTCGTCGCAGGCACATCTGTTCGCCCGGTCAGCCCTTTTGCCGCGAGCGTTGGATACTCCAGTGCACAGCTGAGTGACCCGGGCAGGTTGTGAGATTAATCGGATATCTGTCTTTTATGGGCAGCTCTTTGAAGCTGGCGAGGTGCAGAAGGCGGGAAGTGAGGAGGGGTGAAAAAGGAGTGGTAGTCTACAGAGCTTACTTGCCCGCCGTAAGCCTGCGTAGGTATTTCATATCAGGCTCAAACGCATGATCACTGATCGCAGACTTCAAGGTTTCAAGGACTGTGTGTCAGTTCTTTAAGGCTACATTGAGGATTGAATGTGAAGGCAACACACACACACACACACACACACACACACACACACACACACACACACACACACACACACACACTACAAAAACGAAACTAATGAATAGATGAAATTGCTAAAACCTAAACCAGAAGTAATACAGGCATAACAAAGTGCTTCCTGAAAGACACTGGGCACTCTTCAGACTTTCCAAATAACTTTCCCCGATGCCAGTCAGCTTTTGTTACTGGACACTCTTCAGACTTTCCAAATAACTTTCCCCGATGCCAGTCAGCTTTTGTTACTGGACACTCTTCAGACTTTCCAAATAACTTTCCCCGATGCCAGTCAGCTTTTGTTACTGGACACTCTTCAGACTTTCCAAATAACTTTCCCCGATGCCAGTCAGCTTTTGTTACTGGACACTCTTCAGACTTTCCAAATAACTTTCCCCGATGCCAGTCAGCTTTTGTTACTGGACACTCTTCAGACTTTCCAAATAACTTTCCCCGATGCCAGACAGCTTTTGTTCTAATCCCATCAACTGGTTTCCTTTTCTCGGACTGGCAAGCCAGCTGAAAAACATGGACGGACTTCAGTCCCGTTGAGTTCCTGATTAGCCCTTTGATGGCAGAGGAAATTAGACATACTTGTTTCTGGTGCAAGGATGTTGCCCTGACCGTTGTGGACATCTTGAAGGACGGACGCGGAGATAATGAGACTTTTCATACGGAAAAAAATACCGGCGCTACAGGACAAAATGAATGACCACAGATGTGCGAGTACATCGAACACGTGTACAATAAAAGATCGAGGATAATTAGTTGTGTAGAAAAGCTTCTGCTCATGAATGTGATGTCAGCTGTGTCGATTTGCTACTCATGATGGTAGAAATGACGGAGGAGTCTGTTCGGGTTAGGGCTGTCTGTGAATTTGATTCTTACACGTGTTTCTGTGTGGATGGGGTGAGGGGGTGGTAAGGCTAGGGGTGGGGGTGGGGGGTCAGACACCTGTGGTGTGCCTCAAAAGGTTGGACTAAGAGACAAGAAAGTTACCGGTGTGTAAGGGTGCGTGTGTTCATGTGTGCGTGCACGCTCTGTGTGTGTGTGTGTGTGTGTGTGTGTGTGTGTGTGTGTGTGTGTGTGTGTGTGTGTGTGTGTGTGTGTGTGTATGTGTGTGTGTGACAGAGAGAGAGAGAGAGAGAGGGAGCGTGTGTGCGTGCAGAGAGGGACTTGAGAACACTTACTGAGGACCTTGGAGGCTGCTCCCACCAGATCGTACGAGATGCTGTCCTCGTACACGAGACGGACCAGGAAATGTCCCTCCATCTCCAGTGCAGCTTCCGCTCTGCACACACAGACAAAAGACATCCCCATGTTCAGCAAAACGTCCATTCGAAATACAAATATACCCAACTTTTGTTGGGTGGATAAAGTGCGGTGGGTAATTATATGGTGCTTCCTAAACGTGTGATTTCTTCAGTGTTAGAAGCCGTGCAGTTATAAAACGGTTACAGTGTCCAAATTAAAAAAAACACTTCTATTATTGATCTGTCGCTACTAGTGGCCAAATTCTGCATCTATAAATGCAGACTATAAGAGTCCCGGCCAGACACTATAGTCTGGTCAAACATTGGAAAGGTATAGAGATGGTATTTCTGTTCAGTATGCTAAGTTGTGTAGAATCTGGTTTCCATACAAAGCACCACTCAGTTGAAGCATGAACCTTTCATATGACTGGTGTCAAACAAAGCAATGCTTCCTGCCATTCTGTTCATATAGTTGTGACGTAGTACCTAGCAAAGCTGTATATGTGTGTGGGTATGCTCGAGTGAATGTATACAGATTTGTGTGTGGGGGGGGGGGGAGGGGGTAATAGTCTGTATATGTCACGTGTGTATATAGTGTAACTGTCAGTGTATGCCATAATTATGTGTATCTTGCATGTACGGATATGTACCCCCCCCTCCCCACCCCCACCCCCCCACCCCCCCAAAAAAACAACAAAAAATTCACTTCAGTCGCGAGTACTTTCCCCTTTTCCCATACACCCGCCCACCTTCTTTAGCTCGTTCATTGACTAGGTTTTGTGGGGTGCGCGTGTTGGGGGTTTATGTCCTTTTCCATCAGATATCAAAGACGGCGCAACGAGGAAAAGACCAGTACAACATGTTGCCTTCTAGCCGGGATTCAAACTCACAACCCGAGCATTGAAAGTCCAGTGCTCTAGAGTTCGGCAGTCCCGGCGCCCGTACATATTTTGGAAGAAACTCCTCAAAATTGTTGCAATGCGTAATACCACCACAGAATAGAGACAGACAGACAGAAAACGAAAAAAATCTTCAACGACAACAAAATTGTATTGCTCCCTTCCATTGTCACAGCAAGGTACGTAACTTCATGGGGGGGGGGGTAAAAGTACAACACAGGTGGCCTGTGCCTATTTTTCCAGTTACACTTCAAACACTCACGCCATATCCATTACCCGCCACTGTTTTCCCTGTGTCTTTTACTTCGATCTTCCGTTCCCGCCCTATATTTCTCAGCGTTCAAAACTGTAACGGGAGCGCTACTGTTGCATCTATTTCTGTTTTCTTGACGTCAGCAGGGGGAGTCTCGCGCCCAATCAGTACCCAGCGAGAAAAGAGACTCTGTGTGTGTGTGTGTGTGTGTGTGTGTGTGTGTGTGTGTGTGTGTGTGTGTGTGTGTGTGTGTGTGTGTGTGTGTGTGTGAGAGAGAGAGAGAGAGAGAGAGAGAGCTGGTCGGTTTTCTTTGAACACAATCAGTGCATTAAGTTTCTGATTTAGGCGCCAGCTTCACAATGTAGGTGCTGCAGAAGCAATAGCGAAGTATTTACCCTGCAAACAGACTGCACGGGGGAAAAAAACATCACTCTTCGTTCGGTCTTAGTCGCGGGCGATGAGAGAGAGAGAGAGAGAGAGAGAGTGGGGTGAGGCTATCGCTGGTTGAATCATAGAGAGAGACGGGGGTTGGGAGGGGGGACGTAATAAAACGTTTTTGTGTATAACCGTTGAATAACAACTCATTTCAGTTGTTTACATGATCAGTATTTGTTACATCCCTATTTTCCTAAAAAACATGGTTATGACAGACGTAACGGATGATGTTTTCAGTTATTTTGCATTCGTCCATCACCATTGGTATTCCAAAGACGGGTTTGAAGAGACTGGGAGAGGAGCAGTGAAAGGGGAGCCGGCGTGGAGCGGCCGCTTGGTTGGTTGGCTGGTTGATGGGGGAAGGGGGTGTTAACTCTCTGTGTGTGCTACGGTCCCCACTGATTTGGGGCACTCACGTTTTCAACTCTTGGTCTGGGAAGTACCAACTTTCTATTTGTATTCTAAATTATGGCAAAATTGCTCCACACAACGGGTTTCGACTGATCAAAGGAGAACCAACCATCTGTTAGTATCCTAGTGGAACAAACTCTCAGCATACAGAGAGTTAAAATCCACTGCATAAGGGCGGTGTCACTAATGACGGGGCAACAAACATAAAGTCATGCACATGCGGTCGGCGTCTTCGGGGCCAAGATTAGAACTCACGACTCGAGCACTGAAAGTTCAGTGCTCTACCAACTACGCTAGACCCCCAGCTCCTCACGGGCATGGGTTAGTCAAACGTCTGCAATCTCAACAAAAAGCCACAATCAGTGTGTTTTCAAAAGACTATCCGACAGTGCAAAATGCACAGTCAACTCTGTCACAGTTACAGAGTTGTCAGCGTCCCTGAAACCCCTATAAACGCTAAGGACAGCCTGATTTCACAGCTCAGTTTGCGTTTTGACATTGAGCGAGAAAGATCACAGTGGCTAGTCTTCTCGTGCGGTACACAACACCCGCTAGACGCTGTTGCCGTGAGTCTAGCTCACTGATCAAAGCACAATGAAGTCACTGCAAACCCACGCTCTAGTTCTATAAATTATATTATAGGGGGGCGCAGAAGCGCTGAAAACTCTGCAACTGTGACAGAGTTACCTGCATTATGCACAGTCGCAGGAGTCGCAGAAAAAAAAACAAAAAAAAACAAAAAAACGATGTTTGCGTCGTTTTGTTTAGATTGCAGACCTTCAAGTTCAGACCACACGAACAGAAGTTTCCAGTAGATACAACGGCAGACAACCAAGTATTAGTGACAGTTGCGCAACGCACCAAGAGAGCGGCAACTATCACACGTGTTTCTCCCATTACACAACCACTTTCCAAATTCTCCGCCAAATGCCAGCCAATTTCTCAGCGAGTGCCGCAGCTCCTTGACGTGTGAAAGCTGAATCTGACGCATCAAATAAGCGGAAAATCCTCACCACGTGTCAAGGCCATACATCGATCTAGGGGGGTGTACTATTGCGGGTTATCCCATGGCACGGCACTGGCGGGCCAATCCGGGCACGCGTACTGTTACGATAATCATACACTCGAAACTATGCAGCCATTCAGTGTTTGGAAACATCAGTTAGCTGCCTATCCGAGCGAAGGATTCGGCTGCCGACGGACCTGCTGGAGACTTGACGAGGTTAATGAGGGAGAGAAAATGGAAGTGGGCGCATGAACTTTTTACCTCTTGTGTGTGTGTGTGTGTGTGTGTGTGTGTGTGTGTGTGTGTGTGTGTGTGTGTGTGTGTAAGAGGCTATGCCGTGACTACCGTCCAGGTAAACTGACACCCATCCATTAATTGTGTTACTAAAAGCAAAAGCTTGTAAATAATACGGAAGATTGGAGATGGAGGGTAGTAATATATATATAACCCAATGTGCTAAGCGATTACCGCCTGCATAATTATTATCCAACCGAGGCCATAATTATGCGATGTTACTTCCGTTACTCTTGTTTCGTGGTGTATTGTAACTGTTGTGCTCAACAAGTGGACACTGAATTGGGTTGGCACTGACTTGCCAGCTTCCTTGGCTACGTGATGAAGGGGGTTCATTTTCCAGTCCAACTTTATTCTGCCCAATGATGTGTTTTTGTTTGGTTGTTTTTGTTGTTAATGTTGTTGTTTGTTTGGGGTTTTTCTTGTTGTTGTTTTTGTTGTTTTTTTGCTTCTTTTTTTTTTTTTTTTTTTTTTGGGGGGGGGGGGGTGTTGTTGTTGCTGTTTTGTTGGGTTTTTTTGTTGTTGTTGTTGTTGCTTTTGTTTTGTTTTGGTTGCATTTTTCTTTTCTTTTTTCTTTTTTTTTTGGGGGGGGGGATTTTTTTGTTTTGTTGTTGTTGTTGTTGTTGTTATTGTTTTTGTTGTTGGTTTTGCTTTTTTATGTTTTGGTTTGTTGTTGCTGTTTTGTTGTTTTTTTGTTGTTGCTTTTGTTTTGGTTTGTTTGTTGTTGTTTTGTTTTGGTTTGATTTTGTTGTTGTTGTTGTTGTTGTTGTTTAGGGGAGGGGGGTTCTGCCCTAACTCTTCGAAAGCTGGGGCAATGATCAGGATGAGAATGATGGTATGATGACGCTATAGAGGTCTACGTTGTTTGGGACTGCAAGACAGGGCCGCCTTCCGCGCTTCCTGTCATAAATATCCCGGCGTTACAATCACGCTCGGGAACTACTGCATCTGCTGTTATGGCGTTCCTTTGTAACTTCCATCTCATGGCTGACGATCTGTTTAACCCAGAGGTGAAGGTGTCCGCCGGAAACAGGGACAGGTGAGCGGCAGAGCGTTGGACTTTCAATGCTCGGGTCGTGAGTTCAATTCCCCGGCTGCATGGAACCAAACGTTTGTGCTGACCTTCTGCGCGTTGCTCCGTCTTTGATATCAACCATATGTGATGGAAAAAGGACGTTAACCCCCCCCCCCCACACACACACACACACACACACACACCAATCCTGAATGTGTCCGATGCACGAGCTGGTATGCGATGTCCCACTTCAGCGCGAGTAACCGTCGACAGCATGGAATTCGCGATTTTTTACATCGGAGGGTGAGCTTCCCTAAATAGCTAAATGTTCAGCGCTATACCGTCCAATAGATTACGTTGCTTGTCTTTCAGATTAGGCAGGTAAGTTACAGAAATCCGTATTCAGTTCGTTGCGAGATGTTTTCTATGATGTTGACGGGAGAAAAACGGCGGTGAAATGAACTGAAAAATGAGAAAACAGAAAAGCAAATGCAGATTATTTTTCTTGTAGGATCGTTGATTTGTTATCTACTCTGCGGGATGCCCTGCTGAATGGTGTCAGTTATCGGGCAGATAATGATGTGCCACGTGCAACGAGAAATCAGAGATGAGAAAATAGCTTGGCGTAAATCACACCTGGAGAAGACCACTTCTAGCTCCAGTTTGTGGATCATTGCTCTTGTTTAAAGGGGAGCCGGGGTGGCCGAATGGTAGAGCGTTGGACTTTTACTGCTCGGGTCGTGAGTTTGTATCCCGGTTGGGGCGAAAAAATTTGTGCTGGCTTTTCCATCGTTGCCCCGTCTTTGATATCACCTGTATGTGGTGGAAAAGGACGTTAAACCACCAAACACCCACCCATCCCACCAACCTACCCACCCACTCTTGTTTTTAAAAAAAATGGTCACTGTCGTATTCTGGTTACGAAGATTTGGTCCTGTGTCTGGCAAGAAATATACCCGGAACTAAAAGACGTGCAATGTTCTAGGACGTTCCACATCGTGAAAAAATACACTGTCCTGAAACAATGTCCGCCATCATTCCGCTGGACCGACGCAACACGCACGCGACATGAACTCTACTGCAAAAAAATCTGAAACTGAAATGACCACTAGTACTCTTAGCAGGCGTTCTGAAGGTATTTTAGGGGTAGCCGAATGGTAGAGCGTTGGACTCTCAATGTTCGGGTAGTGAGTTCGAATCACGGCTGGGGCCAAATATTTGTGCTGGCCTTTTTCTCGTTGCCCCGTCTTTGATATCACCCTTAAGTGGGAAACTCCTAAACACCCACCCACCCTCTGAAGGTATTTGAACGAGACTGTGACGTACCCCATCCGCAATAGCCGTTCATCCAGCCTCCGGCGTTAAGCGAACTTTTTCTGTATTTCTAACATCCTTCGCGATACGGGTATCTGTTATTTTAAGCATCACCTTCCGAGTAAATACACAAAATCCTGCCGGAGCACCATTTAATGGGTGCGATGAATGTATCTGTGACAACTCACCACTGCACTGTTTATTTTGTTTATCTTCAATCTGCAACCAATCAAACTACGACCCAGCGTATAAACCTGACGTTTCCATCAATAATTTGAAACTATCAAAACAATGGTTTTCTGACCGCTCGCTGATAGAACAATATTTCTATCCTTGATGACGTAACTGAAGAATTGTTTTCCGGTTTGGGGGGTCGCGGGATGGGCGGGGTAACAAACGGAAACAATACCCCCAGAAAGTTCATGACTCCTGGGCAGTTCTGGCGTACGCAGGGACGACCCAATCGAACCATCGAGGGGTTAATCTTTTGCCGTAAACCGCGAGAACTAATCATGTAAGCTGTTTATACCACGACTCTTACCTCTACTGCTCCAGTCGCATACATTTTCTGCCACATTTTATTTTTCTGGTAGGGTGATTAGTGACTTTTGTACCCCGTCAAAATTCTGCGCACTGACTTTTGAGGAAATGATGCGTAGGGCAGTTGAAAGTGCTTGATGTAAAGAATAATGTCATCTAAAGCATGTGCTCATGTACTGACATTCAAAAGTGCACTCGCAAATACTTCGCAGAGAATTTTTTGTGCGGTCATTTTTTTACGTGATCCAAGGAAAATAAACTTTCACCCCCAAAAGTGAGCAAAATAACTGTGCACCGGCCGTGACGTATGAGTTCCAAATGTTTGAAATGACGTACTTTCTGACTGATGACTTAACTGGAGTGTGTTTTTGTGAACTCGTAAACTACTGAGTGGATTATGGAAAGTCATAACTCACACTTTGGCTCTCTGTTTCGGGGTGCTCGGGTGTGAGTTCGTATCCCGGCTGGGGCCAAATATTTGTGCTGGCTTTTTCATCGTTGCCCCGTCTTTGATATCACCGGTATGTGGTGGAAAAGGACGTTAAACCCCCAAACACCCCCCCCCCCCCCCTTGGCTCTCTGTTTCATTACTATTTTCGGACGTAAAACACTCATAATTAACTCACTGAAAGTTTGCACTAGCGAGTGGTGTGAAAACCAAATTTAAATCCGTACAGACATAAATTAATTACGATTGTTTTAGTGAAGCCGCTGGTACCCAACGCCAAACTGACAAGGTACGAATTTAGTTAACGAAGCGTAAATGCCATTAAGGACAGCGCTGGCGTAAGGGAGACTGTACTCCCATGACCATAAACATACACATAACCGTAAATATGACCATAACAAACCCATAACTGCACGGGCTTCATTGCCGCGTTTATAGCCTTTACAGTTAAGCCTGCCATCAGCACGCCATGCTCAGTATCTCAGTCAGTGACCACACAGACAGTCTGTAACGCTTCTCTCAAGATCTGCAATCTAAACAAAAAGCCACAAACATTGTAATTTTTAAAACTGCGACTCCTGTGACTATGCAGAATGCAAGCAACTCCGTCACAGTTGCAGAGTTTTCAGCGCTTATAAAACCAGAGCGTTAGTTTGCGGTGACTTCATTGTGCGTTTGGTCATGCAGTGAGCGATAATGACAATGACAATGACACTTTCTTCTTCAAGGATGAAAGATTAGGTACAGCGTCCTTTCTTCTATCTTGTCCTTGCTATATTTTACTACTACAACTACTATTACCACACACACACACACACGCGCGCGCGCGCGCGCGCGCGCTCTCTCTCTCTCAACAAATTCAAGCGGAAATAATATCAAAATGATGGTAAAGAATAAAAAGGTGAACAAAAAACGAACAATCAAACAAAGTACTGGTAGTGTGGGCAAAAGTTGTATAGATTATCTGAAAGTTAGTGGAAGAAATAGTGTCATCCACTGAGATGTTGATTTTGCAGTGATTAGATATACAGTCGAACACGCTTAAGTCGAATTTGCAGGGGAAATGGATTTTTGTTCGACGTATCCGAAGTTTGACTTATCCGTGACGACGGATAATGTCGAATTTCGACTCTAGCTTCGAGTTAAGCGAGTTGCACCTTTTCACCCCTTGATTCGATTTGGAAACTGAAATTTACTTTCCCTGGTCAACATGAATTTACTGCTGCTGCGTTGGTATAGCTCGCCCCCTTGTGTCATTTGCACCTGCTGTATGGTCCTGTGGCTAGCAAGAGTAGTGTTTTTACTGATTTTAAACCCTTAATAAATAAGTACATAGTAGATCAATGGCAAGCCCAGTGGGATACTCTTAATAACAACAAACTCCACAGTATAGTTCCCAAACTTCGGGAAATCATTCCCCGGTGTAGGACTAACCGTCGGGAAGAGGTGGTCCTGGCCCGTCTCCATATTGGGCACGCATATTATACCCACTCGCACTTGCTGAAAGGTGAAGAGAGCCCTTTCTGTTTTGGCTGCGGTGAGCCAGATACCATTAAACATATTTTGATTTCTTGTGCAGACCTCACGGAAGTATTTCACTGCCGAATCAATGGAGCTCTTGTTCCGAAATGTCCCTCCAGACAAGATTTTTGGCTTCCTTCGGGAAGTCAATTTGTTTCATAAAATCTGATTAAATAACTAACTAACTAACCTTCATAAAATCTGAACATTGTGTTTGTACTTATTCATGTACAAGACCCATGCTTGACGTTTTGAACTTGTGGTAACCCAAGACTGGTAGAATCTCATTTAACCTATAAATTTTTAGCCAATATTTACTAGTTGTTTTAATCCAGCTTTTTACCTTTTAACGAAGGGGCGTTAAGCCCTAAAATACTCACTCACTCACTCACTTGCACCTGCTGTAAATGCACTGCGACCGTCTGAACAACATAGCGATTGCACCATCAGTTACCACAAGGTAACCCCAACCCTAAATCTAACCCTAAATCGATATAAGCAGGCGAACTCTACTAAACGAGTGTGGATGCGTTTGAATAGTTTGCCCAGTACGGCCCAGGGGTGCGAACTATACTGAGCCTTACTGCTAGGATTTGTTATATTCAATACGCTCGTGTAAGCTGCCATGTCATCGAATCTCCGTAGCTATTTTGTTCACTTTGAGTTCACTTTCAGTTCAGAGTATTGGCTTGGTCTTACTATAGTCACACATGCAATGCAGAGGAATTAGAAAGCCAAGTTCTTCTGATGGCTGTTTCGTTCTGACATGAAAGCTGTCTGGCACCAAACGGTGATACGTTTCCAGCTTATGTTTTCTTCTTCTTTTCTAGTTTCACTGACTCTTATTCTGCTTGTAAGATCAGCAGCGTCATCTGTGCGTGTGTGTGTGTGTGTGTGTGTGTGTGTGTGTGTGTGTGTGTGTGTGTGTGTGCGTGCGCGCGCGCGTTCGCAGTCATATGATCGCATGTGCTCAATAAATTCTAGTGCAACGTCATAATTATAAACACACGCAGTCAAATAGCAGCAAGATCCAACTCTAACGGCACCAACCGGCAAACTCTCTCTTCTCTCTCTCTCACACACACACACACACACACACACACACATTTCACACACCAGGGATAACTCACTGCTTACCCTCCGAATCCGACGGCAAATCACCACCTTAACACTGGCCATAGAAAACCTCAGAGATCAGGGGCACAGGATCAGATCTTACACCTAGCTCTGTTCTTGCACGTGTTTCTCGCCAATTTCGTGTTCTACCACCCAAGATAACCAGCCCTAAGGCCCGCAGGACACATAACACTGTCAACCTGTACTTGCACGGAAAATGTTAAATCTCTGTGCAAGCCATGTTTTGGCGCTGATGCATTAGAAGGACAAAAAGAAATTCCCGTGCTAGCGACTGGTACGACTTATCCGAGGCTAAAATTGCAGATTTCGTTTGACATAACCGAGTTTTGACTTATCCGTTTTTGAGTACTCGTTCGACTTATCCGTGGAAAATTTAGTCATACAAAGAGCAAGTTTTGCCGGGAAAAACTTTTTGCTTCGACGTATCCGAAGTTCGACTTAAGCGTGTTTGACTTAAGCGTATGGGTCTGTATACATGTAATGTATATTTATAGAAATCATAATGATAATAATAAAAATAAAGGAATGATAAAAAGGAGAAATGAATGATATACGCAATCTGCAGCGAGACACATCGAGCCACTGCACACAAGTAGGAGCCACTTCAAGCCACTATTTCGCAAGGCGTGGGCCATCCCGCGAGGCGCGACACACTGCTGCAGATGGCGTATATCATTTAGTCGCTTCAAGTGACTTCTAGTGATGCGAAGATTTCAAGTGAAACTGCGATTTTTGCACGAGCTTGTTACCATGGTAATGAGACTAAAACATACGCATGTATAAGTGAAAATACTGAATTACGAAATATGTACATTTTTCTACCTTTTCGAGAAATGACACAAGAGCAGATAAGCAGACAAAGGAAGGGATTCTGTCCCTTACCACTATATGCAACATAGTATTCCAAGCCAAATACAATTCCCTCTGTCACTGCTCTCAAATAAATCAGTTCTGTGGGCGTATAGTGTCACTAGCCTGCATGCTGGCTCTCAGAAGCTGTAGTGTGGTCGATTAATGAAAGCGGACGGTACACGAGTGGTGTCGCCTGAAGGTATGCAGCAAATCACATAAGCAAATTGCAAAGCCGCGAGGGACGTTCTGCTGGCGAAACAAGGGAGGGGTGTAATTGGACTCTCTCTCTCTCTCTCTCTCTCTCTCTCTCTCACACACACACACACACACACACACACACACACACACACACACTTTTTAACTGCTGATATTCTCTCTTGAACATAAGGACACTGGAATACTCCTTGAAATCCAAGGCGAAATAACGTGTATGTGCTGAACTCTCTCTCTCTCTCTCTCTCTCTCTCTCTCGTCTGTTAACAGTAGATTTAGTCAGTTAAGCTGCACTACAAATTCCTGGGACCGACACAACAATAAGCTTTATTTGTTTGCTAATGGCATGTTTCTGGTTCGGTCCAATTACCGTTGTATGTATGCAGTTTCCGGTCCATTTGCATTAATTGTGTTTCCATCGCCGGTACTCGAATCAAGTGTTTACAAGACCGGGGGCGGGAGCGGGGTGTGTGTGTGTGTGTGTGTGTGTGTGTGTGTGTGTGGTGGGGGGGGGGGGGGGGTGTAGGTGTTTGGGTAGGTGGATGGGCTTGCGTTTTGGTGCACAGAGAGAGAGAGAGACAGACAGACAGACAGACAGGCAGGCAGGCAGGCAGGCAGGCAGGCAGAGACAGACAGAGACAGTCAGACAGACAGGTAGACAGACAGAGAGACAGACAGAGAGACAGAGAGGCAGAGAGACAGACAGACAGAGACAGACAGGCAGACAGACAGACACAGACAGACAGAGAAAGACAGACATCCATCCAGACAGAGAGACAGCAACAGACAACTGATCTTTCACGCCTTCCCACATCTTTACGCTGTCTAAAATTTTTCACCGAACCATTTCACAAAAAGCGTTTCTCGATACTCAGATACGGAGTACCCCCAAGTTCTCTTTGCTCCTCCAAAACCCCGAACCCTGGAGGAGGCGGAAGGAATCAAAAGAAAATCTCTCCCTGCAAATGCACATCAAGTAGCCACGGGTCGCGTGAAGTATTCTACTCAACCTTTGTGGACCTTTCAGGCTAACTGGTGCACGCTCCGTTGAAGAGCCTTGCCAAAAAGAACCAGATCGACAAAGTGTTTTCTACGGAACGCATGTGAATTTACTGCTAATGGAGACTAGCCTGTACTTAATTTTCTCTGCACACACTCGCTTTGCCAAGCACTGCGGACGAAGAGAGGGGGAGAGGAGGAAGGAGGGGGAGGGGGTGTAGCTTGCTACATATGACAGATGGAGAGAGGATGGAATGGTGTTTAGGAGTTTAACGTCCTTTTCCACAACGTATGGGTGATACCAAAGGCGGGGCAACGAGTAAAAAGGCCAGCACAAATATTTGGCCCACGCCGGGGTTCGAACTCACGACCCAAGCATTCGGCTATCCCGGCTTTCCCAACAGAAGGGGACAAAGACTGGGGTACGAGAGAGTAGCGGGTGGGTGGGGGGAAGGGGAGGATGGAGGGGGTTGTTTGGTTTTTGTTTGTTTGTTTTTTTGTTTTTTTTGCGTGTTTTTTTTTTCCAAAATAACATGCATGGCAGATAAGCGATGTGAGTGTTTCCAGACGCAACATTTTTTTTTTTTTTTTTTTTTTTTTTTTTGGGGGGGGGGGGGGGGTCTGCGTAGGCTGCAGATGTGGCCATATAAACGAATGTAGTTTTATTCTTCCGTTCCGGTACAAGAGGAACATTTCATTGCAGGCGCGGTCTTTCACAGCCAACTTGAACTTCAAGAGAATCTCGCTTTGTGCGGGCCACTCCATTGCTTCACCATCAGCAACCCACTTGCCTGCTTTTTCAAATACTCTCGACAAATATTTCTTGTGTTTTCCTACTTGCCTCTTCTTTGCCTCAAGTCTTGCTGAGTGTGCCTCTACAAATCTTGTGAAATCCATTTGCAAAGTGATTGGCTGATCCTTTTCGTTTACTTAGTCCTAGGTTCGTTTTGGTTCCTTGTTTGTGTTAGGTTTTGAAGCGGTCACGCACCATTTGCTGCGCTTTCAATTCACTCTGTTCCATCATTCTTCTGTGAGGTCTTCTGTACTTCCATCCTGTGAAGCAGTATTCCATATATGGTGTTTTGGTTGCGTTTCGGAGTGAATCACTTCTTCCTCTTCAGACTCATAGATTTCTTCTTCCTTTTTCAGTTTATTTTTTTGTTTTCTTCCTGTAATCTCCTTTGAGTGTCATTCTTCCGTTCTCGTGATCTGAAGGGGTCGATTTTTGTCCATTTCCTCTCTGTCTTTCTATCCATTTTTAATTTTTTGGTCGTTCTGTCTTCTTTTCGATTTCTTGTTCCGACCCATTACCCCTAGCAACGGGTTTTTTTTTTATTTTTAATACACGCCCAGCACTGCACGAAACTAGCGATACGAGGCAACTTTAGTCCAATCAGAGAGTAGCGACGTTTTCCCTGAGGGGCTGAAAACCCACAGAGACAACGTGACCGTGGTTCAATTATCACTAAAAGGTTGCTAAGGCTGCCATCTCTTTCTGCAGAGACCCTTGGATATCCGCAGGCGAACTGTCAGCCCACAGCCACCTGATGCGGGCCAGGTCCAAGGTTGACCGACTGGTACGATACCGGCAACAGAAGAGCGGATACTCAGCAACCTTATCTGGGGTCTCGACACTGGAACCCCAACATTACAAAGCGAGATGGATTTGGTTGCTTGGTGGGTTGAAGAAGGATGGGCGTCGGGGTGGGCAAGGGTGGGGGATTTGAGGCTGGTGGGAAGGGGGGGGGGGGGTTAGAGAGGCGGGTGTTAAGGGGGGGGGGGGGGGGGGTGGCGCGTTGGTTGAGCAGATATGCAAGTGGGCTCTCGACAATGGAACACCGAACTTTAGAAACAGAATGGTTTGGGTTGGTGTGTTGGTTGGTCGGTGTGTTCTTGGGTGGCTCAGCTGGCAGCTTGTTTGGTGGGTTGGTTGGCTGGTATGTAGGTGAGTGGGTGGGTAGGTGGGTAGGCTGGACTTGGTTGGCGGCTGGTTTGGTGGGTTGGTGGGTGGGATGTGTGTTAGCTGGTTGGGTAGGTGGTAGATTGTAAGTCTGGTTGGCTGGTTGGTTGTTTGAGTTGATCTGTTCATTGAGGGGTTCACGTTGGGTGGGGGGGGGGGGATATCAAAGGCGGGGCCACGAAAAAAGAGATCCCCTGCCCAATGCAATCCGCCTGTGAATCACCCCCATGCTGAACCTGTCCGATTCTACTATCTCATTCTAACCCCCGCCTTTGCGGTTCTCCCCGCGGGGAGGCAGAGGAGGGGTTGGGGGTTGGGGGTTGGAGCCATAGCACTCCCCAAACCGTCCTCACCGGGGTCATCCCAGCACGTGCAAGCTGTTTCCGCTAGAGGGCGATATTCTCGAGTGTGAAATCTCTAAATCGGATTGAGCAGAGGGTTTTACGCCATGCTGATGGCTTGGAAACCGGCCTGCACTCAATCGAATTGAGATGAATCGGGGCCCCAGTTTTGGAGTTTTTTTCTGTTTGAGCGTAGCATGGCTCAGTAACCTCCTTTTTTTGCTGGCCGATCCGCGGATGGCGTCAGTTAATCGAGTGAAGAGGACCCGACCTCGCCCTTTTGTTGAGTGTGTAGCTCAATGGCTGGTTGATGTCTGGAAACTGGAGTTCAAAGTCTCGGGGGTCCAGTTAATCGAGTGATCACCCCTGCTGTTTTCGTGGCTCCAGTGGTGCAAACCGCCCTGAGGGCTCAAATGCCACGGATTTGATAAACGCTTAGGTACTTTTTGTCTTGGATGATAGATCAAGCAAGGAGGAGAGACTGAAGAGGAGTATCCTGCTGATTTAAAAAAAAAGGGGGGGGGGGGGGGCTAAAGAGGGCAATCTACCCTGGAATGGAAAAAGGGTGTAAGCGCCACGGATTCGGTTGTCGTCTAAGCTCTTTTCAAGTTCACGCTAACGGATGGCCTGTCTGTCAGAATACACAGAGGACCGCCCACCAGAATCATGTGTCCCATTACAGGAATAGCTAAGAAAGGCATCGAGCGAAAGATCACCTTAGTGAACCAGTTTTTCCCTCGCTACACCATCCCCTTTTTATAGCGCCACTCCGTTATTGGATCAATCGCTGACAGCGTCTGTGTCATGTTTACAAACGTTTAGCAAAAAGTTCATAAACCTAAGACTTTTGGTGGTCACGTGTTTCCTTCTGCTTCGTTTTACTGGTTTTTCTGTTAGTTTTGTTTTTTGTTGTTGTTGTTTTTTTGTTTTATTTTTTTGGTTTTGTTTTTTTGTTTTTGTTGTTTGTTTTTTGTTTTTGTTTTTTTGGGGGGTGTTGTTGTTGTTTTTGGTTTGGTTTGGGGTTTTTTTTGGTTTTGTTGGGGGTTTTGTTGATGTTGTTTTGTTTTGTTTTGTTTTTTGTTTGTTGTTTTTTGTTGTTTTTTTTGGTTTTTTGTTGTTGTTGTTGTTGTTGTTGTTGTTGTTGTTGTTGTTTTTTTGTTTGGGGGGGGGGTTGTTTGTTTGTTGTTTTGATTTTTTGTTTGTTTTTTGTTTTTGTTTTGTTTTGTTTGGTTGGTTGTTTTTGTTTTGGTGGGGGTTGTTGTTTGTTTGTTTGTTTGTTTGTTTGTTTGTTTGTTGGGGGGGGGGGTCTATTCTGCTCTGTTTTGTTCGGATGCGTTATCTGCAAAGAGCATTCTGTGCGCGTCATTCGATCAAACTGATTTTGGAAAACAACTTACGATGGAAGGAGTTCGGTGGGTGGAAGTTTGGGAGTTTAACGTTCTTTTCCACCACGTAAGGGCGATATCAAAGACGGGGCAACGAGAAAAAGACCAGCACAAATATTTGGCCCAAGCCAGGATTAAAACTCAAGACCCGAGCATTGAAAGTCTAGCGCTCTGCCACTCGGCTGTCCTACCTCCCCTTACCTCCCCTTACCTCCCCTTACCTCCCCTTACGATGGCAGGAGCTGTAGGGTTTGTAAAATGAATCACGGTGTGGATATTTTTTACATTGTCGCTAAAAAAAGTCAGAAGTAGCGGTTAAATTGTGCTAAAGCCTTTGCAGTTGCAGAACTCAGCCTGATTAACCCGACTCAAAACTGAGGTGAACCGCGTGCTGCTCACCAGAGAGCACGTGATGTTTCGCAGGGTTGATATTCTTTACATTGTCGCTAAAAAAAAAAGTCAGAAGTAGCGGTGAAAGTGCTAAAGCCTTTGCAGTTGCAGAACTCAGCCTGATTAACCCAACTCAAAACTGAGGTGAACCGCGTGCTGCTCACCAGAGAGCACGTGATGTTTCGCAGGGTTGAGTTATGAACTGGTTATATGAAACTGAATAGAGCTGTGAACCGGTTCAAAAATCCAAACCGGTTTTTAACCGGTTTTTTAACTTCAAACCGGTTTTTTAAACCGGTGTTTTTTTCCGGTTCAGTCATCACCAAAAGGTGTTTGAGTTCTGCACAAAATATTGGCGTTTTATGCGATGCATATTCATATATATGTGTGTGTGTTCAAGTGCATCAGCGATCAGGCTGCAGTAAACTGATTGCTAGTCGTCAAAAATAAATCCTGGCTAAACAAACAAACACACAAAACGAACAAACAAACAAGAAAAAAGAGGAGGAGGAGGAGGAGAAGAAGAAGTGCGGAAAAAATGTCAACAACATTACCCCCCCCCCCCCACTCCTCCTCCTCCCCCAACCCCAGCTTAGGTTACAGAGTAGGATACAGACGAGACTACAAGATCTGCAGATACGTTACAAGAATTCCAGCGGCCGCCAAGAAGAAATTAGAAGAAACAACGAGGAACGGCCCCGTCGTACAAAGTTGTTTCTCCAAACTTCATTTTATTTTGTCTGTTTTGTTGTCGGTTCTCCCCTCTCCAAGTTCTACCAATGACACTAGATCCTCTACGACCTCGACCGATTAGCCACGTGACTGGGGGTGGGGGGGTGGGGCCGGGTGGGGGAAGAAGGGAGAGAGAGAGAGAGAGAGGCAGAGAGAGAGGTTGGGTGGGTGGGTGTTTAGGAGTTAAACGTCCTTTTCCACCACATAAGGGTGATATCAAAGACGGGGCAACGAGAAAAAGGCCAGCACAAATATTTGGCCCCAGCGGCCGGGATTCGAACTCTCGGCCCAAGCATTGAAAGTCCAACGCTCTACCATTCGGCCACCCTGGCTCCCCAGAGAGAGAGAGAGACGGAGACGTCAGTTCCGTGAACTAAACATTTGACGTCAGCCTCAGGCAGGTCGTCATACACAGAGAGAGAGAGAGAGAGAGATGACGTCAATTCCGTGAACTAAACTTTTGACGTCAGCCTCTAGCACTGAGATCGTCTGAGGATGCCTGTTCATGTCTTGTGATTTCCCTGTTGGCTTTGTGACTTCTCCGACTGAATTATTTTTCACATGAAATCTGGAAGATCTAGAAGGCTGATGAAATATCGGAAGCAGTGACGATACTTGCAGATTTTGTCTGTGAACCAAACATTTGACGTCAGCCTCACGCTGCTCGTCTGACAGATGCTACTTCTGCATATCTTGTGATTTCCTTGTTGCTTTTGTGACTTCCGTTACTGAATTAATTTTGACATAAAATCTGGAAGATCTAGAGAGCTGATGAAACGTGGACTTAAGTGCCTTGAATTGTACTTACGAAATTGCAGTATTGGAACTTTTTTGACCGGCGCGTCTCGCATAAACATGAAAAAAATGTGTTTATCTAAAAGCTCTGTTATTCTTAATACTAAAGCTATAATAGTGCAGTAGTTCACGTCATATGTGCAGTTGGCACAAGTGACAAAAATACCGGAACGATGAGTAATTTGAAGGAGTCTTTTAATAGATATTTGGCCTTATGTGCAAACCACCCCTACCTCGGAAACATTTTTCTTACACAAAACCTGTCAGAGCTACAGAGCTGTGCTACGAAAACAGGCAGTAAAATTGGATGATCTTCGCAATTTCAGAAAATGAAGCCATTTGAACATTTTTTCCAAAAAATTCGTAACATGACCGATTTTTTTAAATCGGCGATAACTCCTTTGAAAATGCCGCAGGATAAAATTCGTGAAAGGTAGGTCTGAAAAAAGGTGAATTCCCATTTTATTTCAAAGTAAAAAGGCCTCCAACGAGGTGGTTTAGGAGATAGCCATCATTACATCCGTACACACACACACACACACACACACACACACACACACACACACACACACACACACACACACACACACACACACGTCAACTCCCGCCAAAAAGAACGCAGCAGCATAGTGTGCACGTCGAGTGTCTATGACGCATATTTCGTTGTCACTGTGTGCGTGAAAGTAAGTATGGTGTGGAGAAACGTCACAGTCTTGTTTTGTATCACTGAAACTTGCTGCTGCGCGTAGCAAAATCTTCCCCGTCTCATAAAGTTGTTTCTCTATTGAGAAACAACTTAAAAAGATGACTTAAAGTAACTTTAGTACACGTACTATAGTCTATGACCAAAACACCGGTTCGCGGCAACTCGAACCGGTTCGGCGAACCGGTTCAAATGGGAACCGGTTTTAACCGGTAAACCGGTAACCGCGGCAGCTCTAAAACTGAAGGCATGAATGCACGCGTGACTGCTTCTATCGGTCCACATGGAACGGACTTGTTTTGTTTTGTTTTGTTTTCAGGATCATTTGATCATTTGTTTCCTGATGAAGCTATGCACGGCACTAGTTCACAATTCCAATAAAAGGCGCTGCTGATTTATTAAAAGTCGCTGAAGATGTGTACCTAAGGCTGGCTGACGAATGTGCTTCTTCTTTTTTTGGCAAGGGGCTGGTGCCGCGCGCGGCCATACCAAATAAACATTTGTATTCGTCATTCAGTAAAACCGGCTGACGAAACTGCCCCGAACTTGCGAAGAAATCCAACATGCAGAACGCACTAACACCCCTTTATTTTCACCCGTTTCGTAAAGTCTAGAATTTCACTAGCAGCGATCCGACAAATTGGCGTTCCTTGTACACATGCCATGTTGTCTCCTTGCTCTTTCCCGCCAGAAACGACTAAGCAGACGACAAATTCAATCGACATATGCATCGGACACGGCGCCGACACCCTAATCTCCTCGTAATGAATCAAGTCATCGTGCTCAAAGGAGAGCAAAGGGGACATGGAAAACGCAGTAAATCCACGCGCTTTCCTTAGCCTCTTTTTGATGTCCGGACTGACCAAGCGGAAGGCCGGCCATTGCCTCCCTTGTGTACCGGATACGTTGGAGATAATCTCCCCTGATGACACGGCTCCCACGTCTGAACAGGTTTGTCATCAAACCCGGTTCATTCATTTACGCCCCGTCAAAGCACAGAGGTCAGGAGTTCACTCTTGCAGAAATTGTATGCGTCTGCGTGAGATGGAATTAGAGAGCATGGCAGCTTGGAATTCAGCACCAGACTGCGTCTGTGCTTTAACCATAGCTGTGACGGGAAGATCTGTATGAGTTTGACTCGAGGTAGACACGCGCGCACTAACAAATGTTGCATAGAGCCCATTTGAATCTGGGCGGGTGTTTTGGAGTTTAACGCCCTTTTCCACCACATACGGGTGATACCAAAGACGAGGGCAACGAAGAAAAAGTCAGCACAAATATTTGGCCCAAGCCGGGATACGAACTCACGACCCGAGCATTAGAAGTCCAACGCTCTACCATTCGGCCACCCCGGCCCCCCCCCCCCCCCCCCCCCCCATTTGAATCTAACAATAATACTGGGTATTGTGTAGGCGCTTTACCCAATTTCGTTCACTAGCTCAAAGCGCCGTGAACTGAATCCAATACGCACGCTCACTCTAACCACACGCATTCTCTCACACACTGGACACATTACAATCACGTGGTGCGAAGGGTCAGCTCAGCAATTGAAGTTTCGGTTCTTAGAGTTGCAATTATTTTCAAATCTTGTGGGCTGAACATTTCCAAAGCAGAGGAGGAGGAAGAAGCCGGAGTACCCGGACAGAACCCCAACGATCGGCCCGAATGAACGGTGACACGTCGGAGAGGGGTGGGTGGCTGTTTGTGGGTTTAACGTCCTTTTTTCCACCACATAGGATGATATCAAAGACGGGGCAACGATGAAAAAGCCAGCACAAATATTTGGCCCCAGCCGGGATCGAACTCACGTCGGAGAAGGGAAAAGGGAAAATCCTTTGCCCCGAGTGGGCCTGAAACTGAGGTAAACCAAATCCCCAGCACTTCCACTTTCTGTGAAAGCAACAATAATTGTGACAGTGCGCGACAAATACATGCTAAAACTAACAGGCGATTTAAATCATGATGTAGTTGACAAGGATTTTGCCTTTTTTAACAAGAAAATCAAACCAAGGCTCATCAGTCAGTAACAGGCATCGTTCAGCAGCCATTCTCTGATGTCTGGTGAGATTCACAGAACAGAGTGGGCTCAGAACAGGGGTGGGTGGGTGGATGTTTGGGGGTTTAACGTCCTTTTCCACCACATAGGGTGATATCAAAGACGGGGCAACGATGAAAAAGCCAGCACAAATATCTGGCCCCAGTCGGGATCGAACTCACGACCCGAGCATTAGAAGTCCAACGCTCTGAACTCAGAACAGATCACCTCAACTTCAGCTTGGTTTTTCCTTTTAACGTCAAACTTTCTGATATACAGTTAGCTGTTTCCTCCTCAAGGAGACAAACTTTCACGCAAATACATTTGTGTAATTTTCCAGTCATTTTCTTGCCACTATGTGCTTTTCCCGCTCTGCATCTAAAGACCAGTTTCTTTGAAATTTAAAGAAAATTATTAACATGGATGGGTTCTGGTTAAAAAAAAAAAACGCTCAAGGAAGCTGTCACATTCCTGGATTAACTGGATCAGAGTTATGTGGTTCAAAGAGAAGACACGAAAAGGTCATCGATAAATATGTCCTAGCAGCATGGCACGCGGAGTAATTACTCGGCAAAATAAATGTCCCGTTCCGTCCATATGCCAGGGGAGCTGTACAGTTTCCTCTTAACATTGACCGGGCATGATGGAAAACCCAGCTTGTTAAACACAGCCTGACATTTCATCGATAGAAATTTAGCAAAGATGGAATGCTATCACTTAGCACGAAAGAAGCTTAGGAGTTGAAGTAATATCATAAGAGCTTAGCCAATGCCTGAGCATCAGACATTCCTATTGGTTGTAATATCGACCGATATACCCCTGCGGGGACGAAATACACTTATACATGGTCCGTAACAAAAAGCATTGAAACAGTGAATATTGGACAATGTTGGGCAGCTCCGTCGGTTTCAGTGCGATGTTGGAATTTCCATGTGTAATCCCAGAAGACATTGTATAAATACTAATACAATAAACTGCTTTTTTGCCTTTTCAGCCCCATCCCGCTACTTTTCAATCCTCCCCTTTTCAGCCCCATCCCGCTACTTTTCAATCCTCCCCTTTTCAGCCCCATCCCGCTACTTTTCAATCCTCCCCCTTTTCAGCCCCATCCCGCTACTTTTCAATCCTCCCCCTTTTCAGCCCCATCCCGCTACTTTTCAATCCTCCCCTTTTCAGCCCCATCCCGCTACTTTTCAATCCTCCCCTTTTCAGCCCCATCCCGCTACTTTTCAATCCTCCCCTTTTCAGCCCCATCCCGCTACTTTTCAATCCTCCCCTTTTCAGCCCCATCCCGCTACTTTTCAATCCTCTCCCTTTTCAGCCCCATCCCGCTACTTTTCAATCCTCTCCCTTTTCAGCCCCATCCCGCTACTTTTCAATCCTCCCCCTTTTCAGCCCCATCCCGCTACTTTTCAATCCTCCCCTTTTCAGCCCCATCCCGCTACTTTTCAATCCTCCCCTTTTCAGCCCCATCCCGCTACTTTTCAATCCTCCCCTTTTCAGCCCCATCCCGCTACTTTTCAATCCTCCCCTTTTCAGCCCCATCCCGCTACTTTTCAATCCTCCCCTTTTCAGCCCCATCCCGCTACTTTTCAATCCTCCCCTTTTCAGCCCCATCCCGCTACTTTTCAATCCTCCCCCTTTTCAGCCCCATCCCGCTACTTTTCAATCCTCCCCCTTTTCAGCCCCATCCCGCTACTTTTCAATCCTCCCCCTTTTCAGCCCCATCCCGCTACTTTTCAATCCTCCCCCTTTTCAGCCCCATCCCGCTACTTTTCAATCCTCCCCCTTTTCAGCCCCATCCCGCTACTTTTCAATCCTCCCCCTTTTCAGCCCCATCCCGCTACTTTTCAATCCTCCCCTTTTCAGCCCCATCCCGCTACTTTTCAATCCTCCCCTTTTCAGCCCCATCCCGCTACTTTTCAATCCTCCCCTTTTCAGCCCCATCCCGCTACTTTTCAATCCTCCCCCTTTTCAGCCCCATCCCGCTACTTTTCAATCCTCCCCCTTTTCAGCCCCATCCCGCTACTTTTCAATCCTCCCCCTTTTCAGCCCCATCCCGCTACTTTTCAATCCTCCCCCTTTTCAGCCCCATCCCGCTACTTTTCAATCCTCCCCCTTTTCAGCCCCATCCCGCTACTTTTCAATCCTCCCCCTTTTCAGCCCCATCCCGCTACTTTTCAATCCTCCCCCTTTTCAGCCCCATCCCGCTACTTTTCAATCCTCCCCCTTTTCAGCCCCATCCCGCTACTTTTCAATCCTCCCCCTTTTCAGCCCCATCCCGCTACTTTTCAATCCTCCCCCTTTTCAGCCCCATCCCGCTACTTTTCAATCCTCCCCCTTTTCAGCCCCATCCCGCTACTTTTCAATCCTCCCCCTTTTCAGCCCCATCCCGCTACTTTTCAATCCTCCCCCTTTTCAGCCCCATCCCGCTACTTTTCAATCCTCCCCCTTTTCAGCCCCATCCCGCTACTTTTCAATCCTCCCCCTTTTCAGCCCCATCCCGCTACTTTTCAATCCTCCCCCTTTTCAGCCCCATCCCGCTACTTTTCAATCCTCCCCCTTTTCAGCCCCATCCCGCTACTTTTCAATCCTCCCCCTTTTCAGCCCCATCCCGCTACTTTTCAATCCTCCCCCTGTTCAGCCCCATCCCGCTACTTTTCAATCCTCCCCTTTTCAGCCCCATCCCGCTACTTTTCAATCCTCCCCTTTTCAGCCCCATCCCGCTACTTTTCAATCCTCCCCTTTTCAGCCCCATCCCGCTACTTTTCAATCCTCCCCTTTTCAGCCTCATCACACGCTACGTTTCAATCCTCCCCTTTTCAAAGAATCCCACAATATTCAGAGATGTTGCCGGGGTTGAAATTGTCATACAGGCCGTACATTGCTGGTGATTGGTAGATTGGCGATGTACCGCGTCGGCTAAACTTGAATTCGACTCACACCAACACGCTCACGTCAAAATCTCGTTTGAACCGAGACGGTATTGACCATCACATCATTACCTGCTTTTGTGGAATAATGGCGGACGTTGCTGTTCTGCACCTCGTATGGCTTTTGGCGCTAACTTGGTACTAGTTTATTGAGCCTAACAGATGGTAATTTGCACTATTTGCTGTATGTGCGCTTAGTATTTATGTTTGTTTTACCTAGTTGTAATTGCTATTTGTTTTCTATGGGATTTGTTGTTGTTGTTGTTTTTTGGTAATCGGGAGTTCAAGATATTAGGATGAATTTGCAGCGTCTCCTGCATGTCCTAGGTGTGTACTGCCCCGTAGACCAGTGTGCATCCTTTGTCCAACGTTACATTTTTGTTTCTTTTTTTCAAGTAGTGCAGGCACACTCAGCCGCGAGTTAGTCTTTGTGGCTTGTGCGGCTTGGTACATCGCATACCCTCTCGCCGGCGACAAACGAGACGGGACAACACAAGGCGACACAGTACAACACGCTCGTCAAACTCTCGTATACGCCGTGACCGTACTGACAACATGCACGTTGCTGATTTTACAAAATCAGTAACGGCGGACGTTCCTTCAAGAACTCGTATGGTTTTGACAACAAGATATTGACATCGCATACTATAATGCCGGCCACAACACAACAAGCGTAAGGACACCAATTGACCGTCGGGTCATGTTTGGTGTTTATTTGGGGTACCCTGTTTGGCGAGTGTGCTAGTCTGTAATGATTTTTGTTGTCGTGATTTTCGTGGTTTTTAAGTTATGTAGGTCAAGGTGCATGCCAGGCGGTCAGAAAAAGAGGCAAGTTGCCGATGAAGCTGGGACGTTGTGCACAGAGGTCGGACACAAGTGACGCAAGCGGATTTGTGTGAAATGGCTCTCTGGTCCTAAACAGAAAGTAGACGTGCATTACTCCAGTGAGGCCTGAGCGGAAAGGAGATATTCAAAAATTTTAAACCCCCGTCAGGTGCGTGCCTTTTGAATGGTCTGTCCGTGGTAGTAATTGTTTCTGGATGGAAGCATTTGTACGAGTGACTATGATGCCTGAGGCTAACAGGGAATATTATAGGCATTTTGAGGCCCTGTGTATTTGTATCCTTCGGCCACACAGCACAGCACAGCACAGTACAGTACAGCACAATTCAACAATACAATACAATACAATACAATACAATACCACACCACACCACACCACACCACAGAGCATAAAAAGTTCACTTTGTGTACGCGAGGTAAAAAGTTCTGACTGCCCAATACGTGACAGATGTAGATCAAAACTGCACTATCGTTCTAAAAGCCATCAGCAGCTGCTTAGCACAACGTGCAGCCACGGGCGGGATCAGCAGTCGGAAATCACGTTAGTTATCTTGCACGTACGTGCAGTCATGTGCAGCGTGGTCGGGATTGATTCGGGCCAGTCTGTTTGAGTCATGAGTTGTATTTGATAGGACCTGACGCAGTCACTAGACATTTCTCTCTACGACGGGGTTCTCTCCGGGTTCTCCAATCGTTTGTGTTAAAGTTCTCGAACTTCTTCCTGTTCTGGTCCACGTGCTTACTGTTTCGTTCTCTGTGGGGTTTGTTTTCCTTGTTTTTGTCTAGTTCTTGTCCGTATGCTTGTTTGTTTGTTTGTTTGTTTGTTTGTTTGTTTGTTTTTTTCTTTTAAACACCCAGCAAGCTTGTTTTTCAGTCGCTAGAAGCAGACAGACATTAAAAACTTCTGCAGACAAGAACCTGCTGGCGTTCGATTTCTTGACACGGCAGAAACCGGCGTGACCGCAAATAAAAGTCAAACAAAGACGGCCAACAAAAAAGGGCAGGCGAGTGAGAGACTGACAGGCACGCCCCAGCGGGAATTCCCCTTTTTGTCCTGCCATCAGGTCAGACAAGACAAACTCGGAACTGAGAGATGAGAAAACGTGCAAGAATAAGAAACCGTCACATGTCTGGACGGCAATTCAGGATTTCGCTGTCGGGCCAGTCACTGGGTCAGACAAGACAAACGCGGAACAAAGAGATGAGAAAGATTAACATACTAGGAGAGCGGCACATTCTTGGATTGCAATCCTGGATTTTTTGCTGCTGGGCAAGACAGTGGGTCAGGCATACAAAGAGATGAGAAAGCGAGCGCGCGCTCGTACGAAAAACGAAGCGGCCAAAGCCTTGATTGCAATTCAGTCTCGTTGGCAGACAAGAGAGAAGTCCAAAGGACGAGGACTGGGTAAGAACTGGTCTAGATATAAATACCACTGCCCGGTTAGCGTGGTTTCTGTTCCCCCTTATAACTCTTGCCAATATTTCATAGCTCGTGCGATCAGGAAGGGTGGGTGTTGGGTGCTTGGGAGTTTAACGTTCTTTCCCACCACGTTTGGGTGATATCAAAGACGGGACTATGAGAAAAAGGCCAGCACAAATATTAGGCCTCAGTCGGGATTCGAACTCACGACCTGAACATTGAAAGTCCAACGCTCTACCATTCGGCTGTCCCGGCTCCCCTATGATCATGAAGGAACATGCAGTGAATTGTATCACAGTGAATTATACCTAGAAAAAAGCATATAAATACTTCACACGGCATTAACAGATTGCTCTTACTGTGCACTGAAAAGGCAGTAGAGCATCTCATCCGCACCATTACAGTGTGTCTGTTCTCGGAAACCGAGAGAAGTACGCATTCAGTGTAAGTGTGAATGCCATGCAGATAATAACCTTTATCGGAATTACAAAATTTGTACGAGTGCGCATGCGCCTGGCGCCAAGTCTCGCGCTACATCCCCCGAGACCTCTGGACCTTTAGTAGAGACAAAGAGGGGAAGTGGTCCAGACATCTCGCGCGCGGAAGGGCGGGTATTTAGAATTCCGAAAGCCCCGATTATTCAAGCAGTACAAAGTACCAATCACAGACCCTCCGTGCAGGGGGAAAGTGGGTGTTGCTGTACTAAAGCGACGCCCCCGTCCCACCCTCCAGTCCCCAGCCTAAATAAATAAATAATGTTAGACTGCGTGATTTTGCTTTGATTTTGGAATGTTCAGCCCACCATATTTAAAAATAATTATATGCAATTCTAAGATTCAAAAACTGAAATTGCTGAGCTGTCGCTTCGCACCACGTGATTGTAATAAATTATTATGTTCATGTCCAGTGTGTGAGAGAATGCGTGTGATTTACGTGAGCTGAGCATGCGTGTTGGGCTTAGCTAGCGGCGCTTTGAGCCAAATATTTGGGATAAAGCGCCTGTATTAATGCGATTATTACTGCAGTCATTATTATTTTCTGTCCGTTTGAAACAAGCTGGATCCGTCGGTGGTCATCACCGCTAGTTGTACTACGGGCAGAAGTCAAGCGGGAAACAAAACCATGCGCCCGGCCCTTGGGTTAAAAAAGGGACAGCATGAACCTCTAGCCAGGCTCTGAGAAATAAAGACCATGTCTGGGCCGTGACACGTGCATGCTGGGAATGAAAAAAAAGGACATTTTTAGTCCGCGCGAGTTCCTGTGCTTCTTTTGCATTGGAAGCGGTGTCAGCTTGCTTCCATCCTTACAGACAGGCACGGGAGAGGCAAAAAAAAAAGTTTGGGGAAGCGACAACTGTAGAAGCCTGCAGAGGAATGAATGGCCATGGGGAAAGGGCTGGATGTATGTGTGGGGGGATGTGTGTGCAATGGTGTAAGGACCCTGAGGCTATACACTACCGATACGGATATCAAAGAAAATGTATATACAGTCCTATTAAACATCACGTTAAGCATGCCACCCTGGAAATGCTTTAAAATTCACAACAAAATCACAAACATCCAGCACATACGGTAAATTTTAACACGTTCTAATATTCCACTTTTTTGCAATGCTAGCAGCGACCACCAACCCTTTCATTCCTCTGTCGGGAGCCGGGGTGGCCGAATGGTAGAGCGTTGGACTTCTAATGCTCGGGTCGTGAGTTCGTATCCCGGCTTGGGCCAAATATTTGTGCTGGCTTTTTCATCGTTGCCCCGTCTTTGATATCACCCGTACGTGGTGGAAAAGGATGTTAAACCCCAAACACCCACCCACTAACCCCTCATTCCTCTGTCGTCTGCTGGCTCTTGTGCCAACCGCGCAGGAATACAAATAGTAGACATGTCAGGTTCATTTCTCACTTTTTTCACTATTTCCTGGCGTAAAACTTATTTAGAAAGCCAACAAACAACCCAAAAATGCCTCTTTTTTGCACACAAATTTAAAAAGGGACAACAATTTTGTACGGAAAGCTGACTCAGACACCGACGTCTGAATTTTTAACTCGAGACATCGAACACTTGAAGACCACAACATTTCACACATTCGGCAAAGGCTTCTGTTCAGCGTTGTTACATGTATGAGCTAGTCACGCTGATTGTTATCATAAAGACAGTGTGTAGCCAACGTTATGCTTAACCAGTAACGTTACTGTATGTCAGATGCGCCCATTGTTATTTTTAAAGCTTGTCTCTAGCCAACGTTGTGTTTAACGTTGCCGAATGTCAGATGCGCGCATTTTTATTTTAAAGAATGTGTCCCGCCAACGTTATGCTTAACGTTGCCGTGTGTCAGATGCGCCCATTATTATTTCAAAGACTCTGTTTAGCCAACGTTATGCTTAATGTTGCCGTGTGTCAGATGCCCTCATTGTTATTTTAAAGACTCTTGTCCAGCCAACGTTGTGGTTAACGTTGCCGTATGTCAGATGCACCCATTGTTATTTTCAAGAATGTGTCTAGCCATTCTGCCATCTCAAGAGCAACTAAAGTGTGAACCTGTTCACCATATCAGTCCTAGCAAACTTCCCCCCGTATCGATTCAGGCTGCTTTAACAGCGGCCGCCAAGGGCCAGAGACCAGATGAGGTCCTCACAGAGGACGCGGTGCTTGGGGGGCGAGAGCAGAACTTCTAACGGGGCGATCCTCGTGGATCAAAGCGCAGGCGTGATAGCGCATGTCTTCCAGGACAGTCCTGGCTTCATATTGCCCTCAGGCCGGTCCTTCCTGATCTCACTGGCAAGCCGGCGGCGCCGCTTTTCAGAGATAGCACGCCCATTCCGTGCCTGCTGAGCCAAACCATGGCCCGGTTGCCGACGCCGGGGTGGTGATTGCGCAGCCGCTGATGATGATAATGGTGAGGGTGGCGGCGACGGTCGCGGTCAGCGGCTCGTGGTGTGACTGTGGGTATTGTTGTAGGGGTAGATTCGGTAGTTCGCAGTTGTGGACTTTGCTGGTGAGGATGATAATAGCGATCTTGATCGCGCGTGTGTGTGAGTCAGTGTGGGTATATGGGTAAGTTGGGGGTTTCACGTCCCCGCAACAAGAGTGTTTGGGCGACGGCCCAACTGGGCAGGTCATGGGGAGGGGGGGGGGAGGGGGGATGGACAGCTACCCTAACTGAACGGTCCAGCTGAACACGATTCAGTCCAGTCAGACTTCCAAGTCCACCACTTGACTTGACGTCCTTGACTGTGATAGGGGAACCGCGATAGCCGAATGGTAGAGCGTTGGCCTTTCAATGCTCGGGTCGTGAGGTCGAATCCCGGCTGGGGCAAAATATTTGTGCTGGCCTTTTTTGTCGTTGCCCCGTCTTTGCATACGTAGTGGAAAAGGACGTTAAACTCACAAACACCTTTAAACTGTAGGTGAGTGTTCGGAAGTTTAACGTCCTTTTCCACCACGTAAGGGTGATATCAAAGACTGGACAATGAGAGAAAGGGCAGCACAAATATTTGGCCCCTTCCGGGACTCGAACTCACGACCAGGGCATTGAGAGTCCAGCGCTCTACCATTCGGTTATCGCGGCTCCCCCCTGTTGGACCACACAAAATTACACAAGCAGATGCACTTTATACAATCAAAGGAAAGGACATCACAACAAATTCTATGTGTTGTTACAGGAACAAAGAGTCCCGCCGTCCTAACAGGAAGACAATCCAGACAAACAATCAATCAGTCAATAATCCTTATTGTCCCAAAAGGGCAATTTGTTTTGCGGCCGTAAAATATATATAAAAAATAAATAAAAATAAAAGTAAAAGAAGATAGAGTATTAAGTTGGATTAAATTAAATTAAAAGTTAAGTAAAAACAACAGCGTTTCTCAGTATATATAGATCACAATTCCACACACACAATAAACACAACGCACACATGGTTTGCAAGCCAGACGCTAGAACTTTGCCTTACAAGTCAGAATTAACCAGGGTGATTGCACTTGGAACAAATGACTGACGGTATCTAACAGACCACCACAAGACAGGGCAATACACTTACGTGTGAGCGTGGGTAGTGGTGTATGGGTGTATGGGTACATTTGGAGATGCGGTATTCCGCAGATGCATATTGTGTCGCTGTTGGTGATAGTAGGGACCGTGATACCGGTTGGCCGAGTGTATGAGGGTTGCTAGTGTTATACGGGTATGCCTCTCGTGGAAGGCAGAATGGTCTTCCGCAGATAGCTTTTTCTGAAGAATATTGGTACTTACTGCTCTCTCGGAAGCGTCGTGGGTGGCGATAAGAGATTAGGGTTGAGTGAGAGAGAGAGAGAGAGAGAGGGTGTTTGAGGGTTTAACGTTATTTTCCACCACATACGGAAGACACCAAAGACAGACCAACGAGAAAAAGGCCAGCACGAATATTTGGCCGCAGCTGGGATTCAAACTCACGACCCAAGCACTGTGCTTTGAGACTTTAACGTCGTTCACTAACTTGTGCTGAAAACACACTAAGTCTTGCCCTGCAATTTCCAACAATCTTTAGACGATGAAATATTCAGTCAGCACAATCCACAGCATTCTCAGCAAGAATCGGTTCAAGCACCACAGGTTCAGTACTGATGGTACCACGCTCAGGCACTTCCATCGACCCTTGGTCACTACGGAAATTGCTTCATGAGATTTTGTCCACCAGACGGGCAAAGCTGCATTCGTTAGTACGTGTTAGTATGTGCGAGAACACGAAAGAGAGACAGACAGACAGACAAAGAGAGACAGACAGAGAGAGAGAGACAGAGAGAGAGAGAGAGGGGGGGGGAGAGGGAGGGAGAGAGAGAAAGAGAGAGAGAGAGAGAGAGAGAGGGACTCATTTGTCAACGGTGCAAGATTTAAGTAACAATTAGATCAGTTTTCTAACTTGCCGTTGCCACAACTACACAATAACAAAAAAAGGCAACCAAAAAAAAAAATACAAAAACCAAAACAAACAAAGAAATAAAATGAAAGTTCAAAACATACAGTTCGAAAAAAATAAAAGAGAGAGAGAGAGAGAGAGGGGGACCCCTTATTTGTTAACGGTGGAAGATTTAGGTAACAACTAGATCAGTTTTCTAACTTGCCGTTGCCACAACTACACAAGAACAAAAAATGCAACCAACAAAAAAACAAACAAACAAACAAAGAAATAAAATGAAATTTCAAAACATACAGTTCGAAAAAAATAAGAGAGAGAGAGAGAGAGAGATTTTGCGGGTCAGCAGTTCAGACACGTGTACTTTTCGAGTGCGGGAACAAGTGTAATATTATATCTTCTTCGACTGTGTAGTGTAGCTGTATTACGCGCTCCGTCGGCCAAAATCGTATCCTTTCGTATCAGCAGCCATTTCTCATAAAATTATCGTCATCATTCAGAGACAGAGACAGAGAGAGAGACAGAGTATCTGATCAGCAGCTCCAACATGATTTTTCAAGGGTCCTGGTACAAGTAATATATTGTTTTCTTCGACTTCCTTACGGCCCACCGACCAAAATCGTATCCGTGTGTCATAGCAGCCATTTCCGATAAACCTTTCATCATTCACAGAGAGAGAGAGAGAGAGGGAGAGAGAGAGAGGAGAGTTTTCTTCACTTTTAACGAAGACGATCGAAATGGCACACACATGATTATGTTGTTCCAAGCCGGACGGAAGCTAGTTCACTGATTTCTTCGATCAGCAGGCTAACATAATCATGCAAATCAGTCCGGTTTGCTGGAAAGTGAGACATCACTTGAAAAAAAAAATTGAAAAAAACAAACAAACAAACATGCTGGTGAAATAGGAAAGACAACAAGGTTTTAACGGAATTGGTGGCGGTGGGTGCATGTATGTGCGAGGGAGGGGGGTTAACTTGTCCTTTTCCACCACGTATGGGTGATAACAAAGACGACACAACCAGAAAAAGGCCAGCACAAATGTTTGGCCCCCCAGGCTGGATTCGAACTCGGCTATCCCGGCTCCCCTGGTAAGGAAGAGGGTTGGGGGGGGGGGGGGGGAGAGAGCAGTGGCGTACACCGGGAGGAGAGGGGGGAGGGGGGAAAGAGAGGGGAAACGATGGTTTATGGGCCTCGTGAGGAATTTCCACTACCTCAGTTCAATACAGTTGCGAACACTTTAAATTTTATTGTAAAAGTGAATCTCTTTCTTTTAATAGGTTAAAAACAAAAACAAAGACATACAAACTGAGCACATGTAAGGAACAAGGAACACTGAGTAACAAGGAACACTGAGTAACTAGGAACACTGAGTAACTAGGAACACTGAGTAACAATGCTCTCAAGGAACACTGAGTAACTATGCTCTCAAGGAACACTGAGTAACTATGCTCTCAAGGAACACTGAGTAACTATGCTCTCAAGGAACACTGAGTAACTATGCTCTCAAGGAACACTGAGTAACTATGCTCTCAAGGAACACTGAGTAACTATGCTCTCAAGGAACACTGAGTAACTATGCTCTCAAGGAACACTGAGTAACTATGCTCTGTAGAAAAGGTGGCAGCGGTTAAAATCTCAATGAAAATTATTGTTAAAATATGTAAGATAAAATAAAGTAATAGCAAATACTGATTAAGACATAAAGTTGATGGGAGAGGGGAGGGATGGAAATATCATCCGGTACTTTCCATTAGCTTTATCTCCAATGGCCAAAATTTCCACAAATTTAATGATACACTGCCATTTTATCTAATGTCATGAATATCACCATAGCAACGTTCTTGAATGATAGCTCAGGCGCGTGTGAAGATGGTGAGAGGAAGGGGGGCCCACTAAGTCGGGTGAGCCATACGGCCGGGGTGAAGAAGGTTGGGGGGGGGGGGTTTGTGTGTGTGTGTGTGTGTGTGTGTGTGTGTGTGTGTGTGTGTGTGTGTGTGTGTGTGTGTGTGTGTGTGTGTTTTGACTGCCAAGGATTGTGTCCTGCGACAGCGATTATCAAAAGCAAAGATATTCGGGCCCCCCTTCCAAAAATCGAAGGGGGGCCTGGGCCCCCAGGGCCCCCGTGGTTCATACGCCCCTGTAGCTCCTCCATTTACATGGAACTCCGTGAAACTTTAAATGCCTCCTGTAAATACAATAAAATGCAATGGAATCGACCTTGTCCGTTTTCTGTGGGCCAAATCAGTAATGTGATTCCGACTGGGTCGTGAAAGATACAGTGTTTATGAACATCCCATGCAGCTGGTTAAAGATAGATTCCGTCCGCATAGCCGCTAACAGTTCATGACTTACCGGATATCTCAATTACGCTTGCTCAATGGATCAAGTTCGCCATCTTCGACTATCAATGCATTTATGACGGTACCGAAATATTGACAACTACCGAAATATCGCTCATGCAAAAATTGCAGTGTTACTTGAAATCTTTAGATTACTGGAACCACTTCAAGCCACTATTACGCAATCTGCAGCGGTCTTGGGCCTAGCGAGGAACGCCCGCGCCTTGGGTAATAGTGGCTTGAAGTGGCTCCTACTGGTGTGCAGTGGCTTGTTCTTTATAACAAGTCTCATCATATAGCGGGCAGTGGGGTGGTCGAGCTCGGGCTGAGGTATACCAGTATATCGGTGGTACCAGCAATGTGCACTTAGACAATAGGTCTTATATTCTAGAATACCGTTGCTACCGATATTTCTGTACCGTCATACTCTCATCAAGAAAACTCCTCTCATGTGCTCACAGTAGGTGCGCTCCTGGTATCGTGGTTATTGTCTGCGAGCAGGAAAGTTTTCAACGTAATACTGACTTGCACATAATCGCTTTTATATAGCTAAACTGACACCGACTCCTGAAATAACCTTGAGGTGGAGAAAAAACATTTACGGTTCACTTCCGGTCAGTCACTGACTGGCACTGAAACACGAGTTCGTGTATGTTTATATTTCTTGTTTAAGCACAGTTTATACAGTCGATTCGTAAAAATCTCCGTTGCGCTTTCAAGTACACGGAGAGCGAGGATACTAGCCGAATGGTAGAACGTTGGACTGTCCTTGCTCGGGTCGTGAGTTCGAATCCCAGCTGGGGACAAATACTAGTGCTGGCTTCTTTTTTTTTTCTTTTCCCCTCGTTGCCCCGTCGTTGCTATCACACATACGGTGAGGAAAAGGACGTTAAATTCCCAAACACTCACCAACCCGCCACCGTACCCTTCTCATGTACACATGCACTCTCTCTCCCCAAACTTGGAGTCACGGATGTTTAACTCTCTCTCTCTCTCTCTCTCCCTACATGGTCCAACCCTTGTCGTGGGGTAGTGGCTTGTGTACCTCAATGACCCAGAGAGCTACGCCAGCGGGAGCACGTGCTCCTGGCAGGGTCACCCAAGCTGGACAGGTCGAAGGGTAGAGGTCAGACGAATGTGGACCACCTCTCCAAGAGGCTAAACGGGTTTGCGTAGGGTTAACAGCCCTACCTGTAAAAAAACATAACGTTACAGAAGCATCGACAGCAACAAACCAAAACATTCACCTGGGCAAGGAAGGGTCTCCATCCCGGAGACCTATGACGCATTGCAGTGAAAGCCGAAAGGAAGCTGCAAGGCCGACCCCCCTTCTAACACCCAGGACAATGACGAGAGTAGCCACATGGAACATCAGGACAATGTATGAAGTAGGAAGGACCATACAAGTAGCAAGAGAGATGAAGAACTACAAGATAGGAGTACTGGGACTGAGTGAGACAAGGTGGCTACAGACAGGACAGCTGAGATTTTCATCGGGAGAGCAATTGCTGTACTCGGGACACACAGAGGATGGAGCCCCCCACACTGAGGGCGTGGCCCTGATGCTGGCACCGGAGGCACAGCGGGCACTCATCGGCTGGGAACCTGTCAACTCCCGCATCATCACAGCCAAATTCATCACCAAGAAGAAAGACATCAAGCTAAACATCATCCAGTGCTACGCTCCCACCAATGATGCGGAAGAGGAGAAAAAAGACGACTTCTACCAACAACTACAGACAGTGATAGATAGAGGAGGAGCCAAGGACATGACCATACTGATGGGAGACTTCAACGCCAAGATTGGATCAGACAACACAGGCTATGAGAACACCATGGGAACACACGGACTGGGACAGATGAACGAAAATGGCGAGCGCTTTGCAGACTTCTGTGCCCTGAACCAGCTAGTGATAGGAGGCAGCATCTTCCCACACAAGCGCATCCACAAGGCCACATGGAGATCGCCGGACCATGTCACGGAGAACCAGATTGATCACATCTGCATCAGCCGGAAGTTCAGGAGATCGTGGCGAGATGTGCGCGTGATGAGGGGTGCCGATGTATCATCAGACCACCACCTTCTTGCTACAACACTGAGACTTCGGCTTAAGAGACACACCAACGCCAACAACACACGGACCAGGTACAACGTTGGCCTACTCAGGAACACAGAGACACAAGCAGCATTCCGGATCAGCCTTTCCAACAGGTTCCAGCCACTGCAAGACCTGATAGAAGACAGTGGAATGGATATCGAGACACAATGGGAACACAGCAAGAAACTCTGGCACGACACATGCGAAGAGGTCCTTGGCAAGAGAAAGACCCAACACAAGGAATGGATCTCTGCTGATACCATCCAGAAGCTGGAAGTTCGGAAAAAGAAGAAAACTGCACTGAACACGAGCCGAACAAGAAGAGCTAAGGCAAAGGCACAGGAAGAATACACAGCAGCTGACAGAGAAGTGAAGAGGAGCACCAGAAAGGACAAGAGGGACTACATCGACAACCTGGCCAATCAAGCAGAGGAAGCAGCCAGACAAGGGAACCTAAAAGACCTGTACCAGGTGACCAAGAAGCTCGCGGGCAAGTTTCAGCAGACAGACAAACCAGTGAAGGACAAGAACGGGCACCCACTGACAACAACTGAGGAACAGCTGAAGCGATGGGCAGAACACTTCAGGGAGCTGTTAAATCGCCCCATCCCTGAAACACCACCAGACATCCCGCCAGCTGAGACAGAACTACCCATCAACTGCGACAAGCCCTCTAAGGCGGAGATCAGGAAAGCCATCATGACACTGAGAAATGGGAAAGCTGCAGGGCCAGACGAGATACCAGCAGAAGCCATCAAAGCAGACACAGAGACAGCCGTCAACATGCTGCACAGCCTACTCAGCAAGATCTGGGAGAAGGAAGAGGTGCCAGCCCAGTGGAAAGAAGGGATCGTCATCAAGCTGCCAAAGAAAGGGGACCTCAGGGACTGCAGCAACTACCGAGGGATCATGCTCCTGTCAGTGCCAGGCAAGGTTCTCAACAGAATTCTACTGGAGAGGATGAGGGAGGCAGTCGACCCTATGCTCCGAGACCAGCAGGCGGGCTTTCGCAGGAACAGGTCCTGCGCTGACCAGATCGCCAGCCTACGCATCATTGTTGAGCAGTCACTGGAGTGGAACTCCCCCCTCTACATCAACTTCATAGACTATGAGAAGGCCTTCGACAGTGTAGACAGAGAGGCGCTGTGGAAGCTGCTAAGGCACTATGGAGTTCCCGGGAAGATCATCTCCCTGATCCAGTGCACCTACAAAGACATGAGCTGCAGGATTGCCCATGCTGGCCAGTTGTCAGAAAGCTTTGAGGTGAAGACCGGAGTCCGCCAGGGATGCCTGTTGTCCCCGTTCCTCTTCCTCCTGGTCATCGACTGGATCATGAAGACCACCACAACAGGCAGGAAAAACGGGATACAGTGGACACTCTGGGCGCAGCTGGATGACCTCGACTTTGCGGACGACCTGGCGCTCCTGTCTCACAGCCACAGCCAGATGCAGGACAAGACTACATGCCTGGAAGCCACATCAGCCGGAACAGGGCTCAAGATCAACAGGAGGAAAACCGAGCTGATGAAGATCAACACCACTGCCAGCACACCAGTCACAGTCGGTGGAGAGCCCATCAGGGAGGTAGAGTCCTTTGTCTACCTGGGGAGTGTGGTTGATGGACAGGGAGGCACAGACCGAGACGTCACAGCCAGAATCGGCAAGGCAAGAGCAGCAATGGTCATGCTGAAGAACATCTGGGCATCCAAAGTTGTCAGCATAAGAACCAAACTTCGCATCTATAACTCCAACGTGAAGTCAGTTCTGCTTTACGGATGCGAAACATGGAGGACAACGAAGACGATGCAGCAGAAGATCCAGACATTTCTCAACACCTGTCTGAGGCGCATCTTCAACATCCGATGGCCAGAGAAGATCCGGAACGAAGAGCTGTGGGAGCGAGCAGGGCAGGAACCAGCGGCCAAGCAGATCCTGCGGAGGAAGTGGGGCTGGATTGGACACACCCTCAGGAAGCCAGCATCCAGCACCACACGCCAAGCCCTGACATGGAACCCACAGGGGAAAAGGAAGAGAGGCCGGCCTCGCAACAGCTGGAGGCGGGACACTGAGGCAGAGTTATATAAGCAGGGGACCAACTGGACTGGAGTGGCAAGAATAGCCCAGAACAGAGTGCGATGGCGAAGGGTTGTCGATGGCCTATGCTCCACGTGGAGCCAGGGGCCTAAGTAAGTAAGTAAGTCTCTCTCTCTCTCTCTCTCTCTCTCTCACACACACACACACACACACACACACACACACACACACACACACACACTCAACACATTCGCATTCCTGTTGGGTACAAATACCGGACACAGACCGAAACTGAACCATGCAGCAGCATACACACACTATCACATGCAATCCTACCAGTGCCAGCACTTCTGCTTTATTTAGCTCGTTTTCCAGTTTGGATGCATCCCTCCTGGGGACAGTCGATGCGAACGCAAGCTGTGTTTGTGTATCCCCCCCCCCCCCCCGACCTCCCAACGTAAGCAGCATCCCTCCTATGCGAAAGGCATCACCTGTTTAAACATTCCTGATGTTACGGTGTCTGCAGCCCGCGTTCGGGATAAGCAGCGAAGGTTTTATACGTGGGCAAGGTAAAATTTCTTTTATACCTGTGCAGATCTGCAGGCGCCCTGGAGTGAAGTTCTTGCAGGGAAAGCGTCGGGCGGTTTAGTTAATTGCTGTCTTGCAGTTCTGGTCTTTAAAATGTAATTGGCCCTGGTTTGAGTTCTTGCCAACGTGTGTGAGGGTGGTACCAGTGAAGGCGAAACGGCTGAAAATACGCCCATAGTTATGAGAATCTTCGTTTCTGATTTGTTTTAGTCTTGGGTGGGGTCAAGGACGCTAAACAGAGTGACGGGTTTTGAATCCTTGAGGGAGTTTGGTAGATGATGATGATGATGATGATGATGATGACGATGTATGTATCTGATGAGGTGTGATGGTACGGTACGTACGTGGCATGACGTGACAGTTCAATGACGTTCCATACTACTCCTCAGTTGGCACAGTTCACCCTTTAGGGGGTGCAAATGAATACCAGTCATGCGCAGGAGGGGCAAATAAACTCCTGTCGTCCACTAACGGGGACGCCGACTGTATCCCCGCAACGAGTGATATGGTGTAAATGTACTCCGGCGTCTGGCGAGGTGAAGTCACGTGGCCGCTGACTTCGTTCTAAGACTTTACGTTATGCGAAATATCGACGAAAATTGACTGGTATACATTTGCACCCCCTGACGGGCGAACTATACCAATAGAGCCATACTACTTTGCCCTCCCGGCTACCATATGCCGGCTTTTGAAATATATTGCTTTTTAATGATACATGTACCACAAATTATTCAGTAGTCATCCGTGCCAGGCAATACAGCATCCTCTATGTTTCCACCCTCTTCTCCTCCACCCTCTTCTCCTCCACCCTCTTCTCCTCCACCCTCTTCTCCTCCACTGAAAGAAAGTCAGCAAGTGTCATTCTTCAAGTTTCTGAACCCAGTGCAAATTTCTGTTAAATACAGAGTAGGTCTTACATACTGCAGATGATAATGTCATATCTTTCCAAATTCTGTTTCAAACAGAATATATGAATGTGTAAACGTACCCAGACTATAAAACTGAAATGAAAAGAAGTATGAATGGCGAGAGAGAGAGAGAGAGAGAGAGAGAGAGAGCTACTTAAAAACGTCATTCATCAGACAACAACCTTAGCAGGAAGTGGCTTTGGAACAGATTCTCTCACGAAATCGGCTGCTTTCTCCAAAAAGCTCGGCCATTCCATTTTCCTACCCGAGTGCATGCAGTGCTTCAAGAACACGCCCTGAATTATTAATAAACTTGAAAAGCTTTTTCACGAATGGACCTTTCCAATAACGAGGTGCTGGCAGAATAGACTTTACGGATCAATAGTTCTGTGAATGTCCCACTATTAAGAAGATTTTTAAAGACCATAAGAGTCACAAAATATCGAGAGGAGAATTTCTGCAGGGACGCCGGCTCACAGCTGCGTTGGAAAGCCGAAGCTTCTTGCTGAGAATGCTGTTAACTGTGCTGAATATTTCATTGTCTAAAGACAGGTGGAAATTGCATGGAAAATGTGTTTTTAGTACACGTTAGTGAACGACGTAGAGTCTCAAAGCACCCTGCTCAGGTCAGTCGTGAGTTCGAATCCTAGGTGGGAGTTTTCTGCTGGCTCTTTCCTCTTTGCCCCCGACTTCGATATCACCCTTGCGTGATGAAAAAGGACGTGAAACCTCGCAAACAACCGTCAAACAAACCTGTCTCCTATCACAGAACACACCTCCTCCACCGGCCGTACATTTCAGCGCGTGGATCCTCCCTCCGTATTTTTCGTAGAGCGACGCGACCCTGTGTTAAATATCTCCGAATTGAGTTCCCCGGTCTTACCCATTATCTGCGAAATTTAGTGCCGCTTTGAGGAGACTTCGGTGCCTCTCCTTCATACTGCGGAGACTCGCGAGGCCGCTATAAACTGAACGGGGTGGATGACACCTGCTTGTATAAACCCATTTTCTGGCTAAGGGGGAAAGGGGTTGGTTGTATAGATCAGGCTGAACCTATCTTGCTGATATGATAAGCCAGGGGTTGAAGATAATCATTGTATCGTCGGTCGGGAGAGAGAGAACTTTACACTATACAGCCGCCGCCGGCCATGGGAAGAGTTTGCGAAACTACAGACTTCAGGTCAAGGACCACCTTGACAGACAGGTCTAATTTTTAAGAATTCACAAAAAAATAGAGATCAA
>JACVVK020000410.1:417500-445000 GCA_018292915.2 Batillaria attramentaria | reverse complement strand
AACAGCAAAAAAGTGAAAAAAGTGGGGGGGGGGGAGGGGGGGAGGAGAGGCAAGACAAACACTAAAAAAGTGAAAACTTCACAAAGACACGCTGCATTGATACCATCTGGACAAAACAGTCTTTTCGGCGAAACCCTTCCGAAACCACAACAAACACAGGGCCCAAAATCTCACGGTTTAACTCCACGAAAACGACTCCATTAAACGGCAAAAAGTGAGGAGGCCAGTTAAACACACAAACTTGAAAACTGCACACAATACACGCGACTCCTGACAGACAAAACGTAAGACCTCACTGCATTCTTACGCGGCAAACACGCAGTGAAAACAGACCAGCAACTCCTCCTTTCATTCTCAAACGCGTCGGGTCATGCAAAGTGGCAAGTTTCCATTGGCTGAGTGATTGCATCCTATTATGCGCAAGACAGGGTTTGTGTCAAAGGTCGTTTGTACAGAAAAGGCTTGGCCGCCAACTTGGAAAATAACACGGAGCAAAATCAATTGGTGCATGCATGCGGCGTTGCGTCGGGACAGTTTTTACTGTCTGCAGGGTGAACATACACCTTGGTCAGTGAATCTCTGGATGTCAACTGGGGAACAAGAGAAAACATTAGCTGTGCCCTCCTGTGTTTTGAATTGAACTGAACCCAACACGCACGCTCGCGTGAATCACACGAATTCTCTAACACAGTCGACATGAACACATTACAATCACGTGGTGCGAAGGGTCAGCTCGGCCGTTAAAGGTTCGGAATTTAGAATTGAATTTCTTTTCAAATAGCTGGGATGAACATTTCAAAAGAGGAGAGAATGAACGGTGCCACATGCGAGAAGGAAAAATGCTTCGCCCCGAGTGGGACTCGAACCTGACCTCTCGCACTGGTGGAGAAGTCTCTTAAGCACTAGACCACCAACCACCATAAACCTTTACACTTAATTTGGTCAAATTTAAAGGGTTTTTAGTAGTTCCTTTTCTGAGGCAAAGTCTTAGTGGAGAGGGATAATGAACGACTGGCTAAACCAATAGTTGTACAGCCGTTACTTTAATTCAACTAATGCGGTTTAACGAGGCGAATTTTTAAAAAAAATAAATAAATAAAAACCCTCTACATCCCATTTGCCTGCAGGCGCCCCACGGTTGTCATCAACAGATGTCACACACACACACACACACACACACACACACACACACACACACACACACACACACACACACCACACACACACACACACACAATCAACTGAAGCGAATATTATGTGTAGGAGGAAGAAAACTTAATAAACACCCACCGAGACGGCAGCTATTCAAACAGAAGGCTGCTATTAAGACCCATGGGTCCAGGCAATACTCGAACAATAATCCGCAGTGCATCACAGTTCAAGCGTGCATGAGGCCAGTGGCCATGTTTTCCTTGTTTCAGGCAGAATAGTTCATGAACAGCAGGAGCAAACAATGAAGCTTAGACTAACAAAACAAAGCCCGACAGACTTACAAACAACCAGTCCAGACAAACAAACCTTACATCAGCCGAAATTTTAATCTCAGTTTGAGTTAAATGATAACACATAGTACTACTGAAGCGCAAGCTCTCACAGAACAGGACTCAACACGCTAACCTGTAGGTACGCACGCACGCACGCGCGAGCGCGCGCACACACACACACACGTGGGCGCATACAACACACACACACACACACACACACACACACACACACACACACACACACACACACACACACACACACACTGACAAATGTCTTAGGATTTGCTTTGAACGGGGACATGCGATAAAGAAAGAAGTTTATTTGTTTGCGTTCTGGTGTTGTTGCTGGGCTACTAGTCCGTGGTACGAAATGTCTCAAGGTTGCTTTTTTTGTTTGTTTGTTTTTCTTTGTTTGCAACGGGGTCTTGCTGTTGTTGTTGTCGTTGTTGTTGTTGTTGTTAGTTTGTTCTCCTTTTCCCCCCCTTTTTTTGTCCTTTTTTGAGGAGGAGGGGGGAGTGGGGGGGGGAGGAGGGGCAGAGTCTACATCAAAAAGTCGGCTTGTCTCGATTATATGCACCAACCAAGTGGTTTAGTGTACGAATCCGGCCACCCTAAGAGCTCTAGCTAAGAGACAATACCCATGAGCCAACGGGAGCTCAGGCACGTGCACGCCCCCTGTCGTTTGTGGTCGACTAGTAATTATCTGTCAAAGACTTGATCTCTTCGTTAACGACTCCGCGTGGGTTTTGCACCGTCAAAATGCTCCAGGCACATTGAAATTCAAGTTCAACAGACTGTGCAGGTGCGAATAATTTTTTTTTTTTAATCAAACATGCTTTGCGAAACACTTCACAATCTCTCTGTTTAGCGAACAGAAGCTTATTCGTCTCGGGTTTTGTACCTCTAAAATGTTCCTCAAACTTTTTAATTGAAGGGCACTAGTTCGCGGACCCTCCGCAGGTGTGAATCTCACCCTCCACCCCTCAACCCCCCCCCCCCCCCCCCCCCCCGTCCATCCCAACCCCCACCATCCCCCCGGTTCCACCCCTCTACTTTTCTAGCAGACATGCGCCTGCTTATCCCGTGTCTCATAGCTCTAAAATGTTCCTAAAACTGTTGAAATTAAGGGCACTAGTTCACTGTGCCAATTTCAATGGCGTAAAAAAGTAAGACATTACGTCATAACAGCCGCATTTCTCGTTTAACGCGAGACAGCACCCACTCTTGTTTCAAAGCTCCTAAAAGATTTGCTAAAACGTTTCAATTTCACGGCCCTAGTTTAAAGACATCCAGGTGTGAATGACGTTAAAAAAAAGAAAGAAAGAAGAAGAAAAAAAGAAGCAGACATCTACATCACGTCAGACATGCACGCATTACGTCAAGCCCCCTTTCTCTTTTAACGCTGGGGACAGGACCTCATTTCGCACGTGTTTTCAAGAGGACTTTCCCAGATTACGAGTTAAACGTCTTGCACTCAGATGACTTGGACACTATTGCGGTTTCAACGAGCAGACTGGCCACAATGGGTTCAGGCAAGCCAGAGGACAGCCAAGCTGGAGGTAGAGTTGGAGGCTCTCTGACACGCCAAGGACTCTGCAATCACGGGTGTTCAACACGATGGCCTATAAGCACGGGTGGCAAACAAGACGGCGAGGAGCGTATCCTGTGGTAATCAGATGACAGCCAAGCTGGAAGAAGAATTGGAAGCTCTCTGACACACCATGGACTCTGCAATCACGGGTGTTAAACACGATGGCCTGTAATCACGGGTGGCAAACAAGACATTGTGGTGAGTGTCCTGTGGTAATAGGATTGAAAGATTTTGACAACAATTGCTGTACACGTACAGCCACATTTTTTTAAATATGAGCATGCGTTTGTCTTTATATTGTAATCGAGTGTGTTAAACATGACGGCGGGGAGTGTTACTGTGCTACACGATTTAAAATTTCTGACGACAATCGCTGTGAGGTGCAACCATATGTTAAAAATGTGAGCAACCGCTCAAGAACTTATCCATCAAAGTAGCACCGGATAACTCCCCGCCATATTGATTGGCACCCGTGGACCACGAGGCAGACAGGGGGATCCAGCTCCCTGACACACCAGGGACTCCGTAATCCACACGGACAATGAGATCTCGCTGTCTGTAATTCACACGGACAATGAGATAGGTGTTTGCACATCTACGCCAAGAACTCCACAACCATCTGCGTGGCAAGAAATCGTCTGTCGCCTTGTAACCGTGGCAGACGGAGGCAGGGGGAGGGGATAGGCTGTTGCTGACAGAACGCTGAGATTGTCCATCGCAATTCAGTCCAGCACAGAGTGTCAGCTGACGTTGATTGCGTCATTAGGAGGAACTTACGAATGGACAGACACGGTACAGGACTGACAATAGACCGCCTATAAAGCTTTGAAACTGCCTCGAATTCAGTGTTGCAAATTTTAACAGCACTCTGCCAGATGTTTCACTTGAAGTGTGTGTGTGTGTGTGTGTGTGTGTGTGTGTGTGTGTGTGTGTGTGTGTGTGTGTGTGTGTGTGTGTGTGTGTGTGTATTTTACCAACCACTTATCTCTTGAACAACGTATAAGCTGGCCTAAGTCGCAATACAATATACGAGTAATATCATTAATTTTAGGCACACGTTAATGCACGCGTGAAAACCGATTCAAGCCGAACTCTAAAGCAAAGCCGCAGATTTTGTCCTATCAAACGTTGAATCAGGGCCATGAAAACCCTAGTAACTCGAACCTTGAACAACTCCGCCTCGAACAAAACCTCACAGCCGTCAAGCCGTCAAAATGTCCGCCGATATCTATCGCATACAAGCTCAGAGAACCTCCTGGGAATTATCTCCCTGTCACTCTCTTTCAAAAGATGCTTTCACTGATAAAGAAAATCCATTGTCAGGAGCAAAGGCAGGCGATACAAAAGCCACATATTCATTCATTTCAACACGCATGCGTATATACAGCAAGCGCCGTTCTCTGTTTAGCTGTTTTCGTCTCAAAGCTAGATATGGCACGGCTCAAAAGCAGGTGAAATCGGAGTCATAATCTGAGGGAAAGTTTTGACGAGTGGGCTACGCTCAAAGGGTTACACAAAGGGAGGGTTTCCAATGGAGTGAATAGGGTGGTTTGTGATTGCGAGGAAATGGAAAGGTGCTTATGATACAGTACTGTTAGGATTTCTGACTGTGGTTAGGCTACAGGTATAGTCGAGTATGTCTACAGTTATCTGAAAAAAAATATCAAAGTTACCACAGATCAGGTTCTTTTGTTTTGGTTGGTGGGTGGATGGGTATTTTGGCGGGTGGGTGGGTGAAGGGGTTTCGAGAAAAAGGATTGAAATACGTCCAGGTTTTACTTTCATTTGCTTCCTTTTTCCGACAACGTGGAACTGCATCGAAGGTGCGAAGCATGCATCAACAAGAATTCTTTTTAAATAAAAAAGCAATTCAAAACGTTTTGCATTAAAAAAAACAAAAACAAACAAACAAACAAACAAACAAAAACACCACAAACAAAAAAAAACACCACAAACAAAAAAAACCACCACAATCAATCAAAACTTCCTGACATGTCTCTCCACAACAGTCCTGCATTATCCTATTTTTCCCTGACTTTCCACCGACATTATCATGCAAGAGTCAATGCCCCTGGTGTGTTATACGCTGATGTAGCCTCGCGTAGCGGGTGATAAAAACACGCTTCATACCCTCATGGGAAAACTGGATCAATAACAACGAGTGTCTAAGCCAGTCTAACGGCGCTCAGAAGTCTTGTCACGAAAAAAGGCGCCGAAAAAGGAAATGATATATTTATATATTCTTAACCTTTCATCTTGCAGGAGACTAGGGCGGGGGGGGGGGGGGGGGGGGGGGGGGCGGCGAGGGGCAAAAGGTATTGTGAACCGATGTACGGGTATAGCGGGAAAAGTGCTACTTTTTGGTCCGAAAGTTCGGATGTTTGGAGGAGAGACAGACAGACACGCAGACAGGCAGAGAGAGAGAGAGGGGGGGAGGGAGGGGGTGGGGGGTGCGTACTGGTTTCAAGAAAACCAAAGTTTTGTTTTGCGTTGCGGTGTGTGTGTGTGTGTGTGTGTGTGTCTGTCTGTCTGTCTGTCTGTGTCTGTCTGTGTTGAATTGTTTGGGTTTTTTGGTGTGTGCGTGTGTGTGTGATTGTTTCATCTGTGATTTGTTGTTGTTTGTTTGTTCATCTGCGGATTCATTGACTCATAGAAGGATTATGGTTTCTTGTCTAGTTTTGCTATTCCCAAGTTTGTGCCTTTTCAATTGTCCTTATTAACACAATGAGTCTTTATATGTCTGGCACTATCCCTTGTTTACGCTCCAGTTCACTCGTTAGTTATGCCCGCCACTGCTTGTTCCGACAAAAAATACCCAACACCTATTCCGCCCGTAGCGTCACATGCACTAACTTTTATCTAATCACCTACAGCGGGCACATCCGCGCAAATAGTAACGAGGATCAACGCTGGCTCAGCGGGTGGGTGCGGTCAGTGCTGGAGACAAGACAGTGATAAGCCAGATAACAAGATTTATGGACTTGAAGATCGTGTTTAATGCTGGGAGGAGTAAACCCGGGGGCTATAGCTGGTACGCCCGTATTAACGCCTTTCTGTACTAGTTATGTGTGTCGGTGTGTTGCGGATCTCGAGAATGAATAGGGTGGGTGGCAGTGGGTGTTTGGGAGCTTAACGTCCTTTTCCGGCCACCACGCACGGGTGATATCAACGACGGGACAACGACAAAAAGGCCAGCTGAAATATTTGGCCCCAGCCGGGATTCGAACTCACGACCCGAGCACTGAAAGTCCAACGCTCTACCATTCGGCTATCCCGGTTCCCCTCTCGAGAACAGAGTGGGGAAGGACGAGTATTAGGAGAAGGGGGAGAGGGCGGGGGTCTATCTGTAGCATGCACGACAAGTGAGTTATATTTCTTCTCCCCCCCCCCTCCCGCTCCAGCCTACCCCATCACACCCTTATCCCCTCTTTAGTTATGACTGTCGTGCGGTATTGAGGTGAGGTATACGTTCAGATGCGACAGTGGAACTATGACACTGGACTGTCAATACGAGTCTCCAGTTTAGCTAACGGCTGAGTGACCAAAACTTGTGCTGTTTATGTTTGTTTGTTTGTTTGTTTGTTGTTGTTTGTTGTTTGTTGTTGTTGTTTTCGTTGCCCCCCCCCCCCTTTTTTTTTAAATAATACCCTTCTTAAAGTTTACAACAACAACAACAACATCAGCAACAACAAATTCTGAACTGACAACGTTCGAATCCCGGCTGGGGCCAAATATTTGTGCTGGCCTTTTTCTCGTTGCCCCGTCTTTGATATCATCCTCCTTACGTGGTGGAAAAGGACGTTAAACTCCCAACCTCCCCTCCCCCCTCCCTCCCCCCCCCTGAACTGACAAGCCTCTGCATCCGCCTCGGAGTGTATAGTGCATTCCCTTATTGATACCTCCATAGCTCTTGTAGATTAGGAGACATACGAAGCTCGTGCTCGCCTCCTTAAGCCTTGGTGGTCTAGCATTTCCTCTGAAAGATATCCACGTACGGAGCAACCCTTGCTCAGAAAGGGAAACAGATAGTACTAATAGTGTATAGGCTACAGTATAGGGTGCGACCTTCGGCCGTATCAGCCCTACAGTGGATTCACCCCCGATACATACAGCGCGGAACACTAAAGAAGAAGAATATCAAGGGCTGAATGCATGCGCGATCGAAATTTAACTTTCGGTTTAAACCTTTACTTTGTTTTAGCAGTGCAGCCGCAATCTAATTCTCTTTTTTCGGATGATAAAAAGCTCTATAGATTTAGAAATATTTATTGATCCAAACGGTTCCTTTCAGTGTAGGCTGCAAACATTTGGTACAAAATGCAATTTTTTTTCGGCCGAGTAAAATGCCATCACAAATCCGATCCACAACCATCAACAAAGGAAAATGAAATGAAGTGTCACGAGAGGATATTATCCTCCCAAGTGTCTAACCCTCCAATACCATAAGTCCTTTTTTTTTGCCATAGATCGGTCCACTGAGACTAAAAACAAAACAAGGGTGTAGCGCCGCAAATCAGAAGAGCCGCAATTGCTGACATTCCAGCAATTGGACAAACAGTGTCGGCATCAAGCTTCGGGAATCCGAATGTCAAGAGGGACTGGGGTTCTGCACTCGGTCAGTCTCAAAGGAGCTGGAGAGTCTGTGGACGCATCTTTGTCATGGAAAGGCCACTGGTGAGAGCAGCGGGTTTCTTGTTGTCTTTCCTTGCCAAGATCTGGAGGACCTGTCTGATGATGCTTGTCCCAAATGCAAGACCACACACAGCACACATCCATGACCTCACACACACACACACACACACACACACACACACACACACACACACACATGCGCACGAACGCAAGCGCACGCACGCACACGCACACACACTGACGGACACACGCTTCTTGGGATTTCCCTACCCTAAAAGAAAATTCTCTCTCTCTCTCTCTCTCTCTCTCTCTCTCTCTCTCTCTGCTATGTGTATGTGTGTGCGTGTGTTTGCAAAATCTGCTCGTTGTTTGTTTGCTGATGTTTTGTGCGGTTATCTCTCTCTCTCTCTCTCTCTCTCTCTCTCTCTCTCTCTTGGTATACTTTTTTGTCATGTTAGCCTTTATTTTTTAGTGTTCCTAGATTAGCAGGACAGCTTGTAAGATGGGCAGACCATGCCTACAAGTCTTTATCCTGAAATAAACGTTTCAGTCAGTCAGTCAGTCAGTCAGTCTCTCTCTCTCTCTCTCTCTCTCTCTCTCTCCTGGTTCTGTTAAATTTCCTCGATGAGGAGACAGGAAGACTCAGAGACATGCCACAGCCGCGCACAGCGGTCCACACTCGGTCCATTTCAGTTCCCACTCATTTGGCAGGGAAGAATCTAATACAAGAAAACTGCGATCGAAGCACAAAAAAAAAGCAGAGACAGACAAACGAAGAGGCACCGTCTGGTCCACTACCTTCACAATCTGGCACCTCCTAAAGGCAATAGTGTGAACAGAAACATCAGAAAGGAAAAGGCGAACAAGCAAAGTGTGTGTGTGTGGGGGGGGGGGAAGCAATACATGTACTTACTTGATTTGCTCCCATTTTTCTTCGCCAAAGTTCCGCAGAACCAGAAGCTCCAAAGCGTAATTGACGAATCCGTACTGCAAAACAGAAAATAAAATTGCGTGCATGTTATTACAAGGAACAAGAGCTTGTACAACTTTTTTTCCTTTCACATAATGACATAATGATGGAAGATTACGTCAATAATGATTTACACACAGACGACATTTAATTGCACATACGATAAAAAAAAAATGTCGCATTTTGACAAAAAAGACTCGTACAACTCGTTTTCTTAACAATACTGATTACGTTAATGTTTATCCATCACGAAGTATTGTACGTCCGGCAAAAAATAATACAGTTATGTGGTTCTGCTCAAGGTCATACAAACAAAAGAGTTGGTAGGTCGCATGAAACGTTTTTGACTTTTAAAGCTTTCTGTTGTTGTTCTTGCTGTTTTTGTTCTTGGTGTAGAATAAGAAAGTATAAGTAATGGTATATGGTAAAATGGTTAGTAGGGGCGGGTAATCGGAACCGTAGTTTTTGTTGTTGTTGTTGTTGTTGTTGTTGTTGTCTTGTAATGATCATAAGTAAGTGCCCTGTGTCCATAAATTATTATGTTCTAGACTTATCAGAAAGTCACACACACACACACACACACACACACACACACACACACACACACACACACACACACACATTCTTTGAGTGAAAAAAACCGAAAGGGTGCTTTGGAAGAAATCTTCATAGGAAACGTGCCAGCGCAAACACGATAAACATCAACACAGCAAGAACAAGAAAGAGCAAAAGCTACCCCCAGAGTTACTAAGTGCAACAACGCAGAGTCTAGGGCATGCCAGCTTATTAACACAAATAATCGACAAGGATTGGTCCAAGTTTACTCGTGCACGGCTAACGTTTCAGCAGCGTTCGTGGTTCAAATGAGAAGAGAGGATTCCCTTGTCATGACGCTTGCTGCTTATCTCTAAACAAGTCTTAGGGGGGAGGGTTAGGGAAACAAGAACTGTCGTACGTATTGAGACTATACGAAAGCAGCTTCCCAGGTCGTGCAGCCACGGGGCAAAAAAAAATCGTATCATCACGGTGTTGAACTTTTCCCCTCTGGGAAGGATTTCTAGACGCTTCAACTTTTAGAATCCTCTGGATTTAAAACGGGGAGTGGGGTCCATGGCGTGGATTCCTATCTAAATCTGTGGCTTTTAACTGTTATACGCAAGGATTTTCCACAGATTTAGATAAATTTCAGTGGCCTGAAAAGAAGCTACGCTGTGTCTCTGGCGCCGTTAGCCAAAGAACTGAAGTGTATATATACAGTCGCTCAATAGATCTCTTTCTTCCCTGACTTTTCGGGTTCCCCCTGCCTCCGAAACTGAAAGCAGATGAAGCAGATTTGGGTTTTCTGCACGTTCGGCGCGTAATGGGTACGTGATTCTTCTCCTTTTTTCAGGGGCACTGTATTGAGCAGAAGATCGCTAATGCGAAAGGAGTGATCGGCCCTTGATAGTCTGTGTAACAAGAGAAGATAACCGCAGCACGTAGCCTGAATTCAACCTTATCCGCCCTGATTTAAGGGGAAAAAATATTGGTTATACGCTTGTCTGGGAGTCCCAAAAGAAAAACGTCAGAGTTCTTACGATGCGAAACATTTTAGGAACTGGTTATTGTAGTCTAGCCTAGTCAGGGGAACCCGATTTAAAATATAATAACTTTAGTTTTCTAAAGGTTGTTGAAAGGGGGAGGGCGGTAAGAAGGGTTGGTGAGGAGGGGGGGGGGGAGTTGTACGGTGTGGGTAAGTTTAATTGAATGCATGCATGTGAAAGCTAGTAAGGAAACATTCTGTGCTGGCTTTGTTTACTTTGCCCCCTCTAAGATATCACCCCTATTTGTTTACTTTGCCCCCTCTAAGATATCACCCCTATTTGTTTACTTTGCCCCCTCTAAGATATCACCCCTATTTGTTTACTTTGCCCCCTCTAAGATATCACCCCTATTTGTTTACTTTGCCCCCTCTAAGATATCACCCCTATTTGTTTACTTTGCCCCCTCTAAGATATCACCCCTATTTGTTGGGCAAAAAAAGCCCCAAGACAACCATCCAACCAGCCAAACTAAGCAGCGAGAAATCGCATTGTGTCTTCTGTCCATTTTGTTTACAACTCCTGGTACGATTCATGAGCGCCCCATACGGTTACAGCACTGCTATCCATAACGGACGGTATACCCATAATAGACCCTCTCCACACATACATACCCCCCAACTAGATTTACGCCTTTTCCCTGGGGCGTGCGCTTCAGGGTGTAATGGGGTTAAGTCCCGAGGACAAAGTGATTACGAACATAGACTGCCATTCAGATTACGGCCTAGTTCATGTGTACCACCTACAACAAATATCGACCCGACCAAACTTACACTGGCCATTATGGACACAGCGTGAACCGCCGGGGCGCTTTGTGTGTTTTGGACTGACCGGGACTTTGGGTCTTGACCGTGTGTCAACAGTGCGGACAATGGCGTCGGAGTGGACTGAATACATGACCCCTATGACGCTGGAGTTTATTGCACAAGGGTCGGACAGGCGTCCACCCCTTACACTAGTTACAACTCAGGAATGTACTAGGCTGCGTAATTAACAGGACTGGAAGTGTTACAGACACTATGCTGCATGGGACAGATGTTGGTTTTGTGGGTTCAAATTTTAGGTTAATCATTCAATTTTCTTTCCGTACACGTGTTCCGTAAGGGACTTGTCCCAAAGAAAAAGAAAGCAATCGGAAAAGTGCAGTGTGCCGTGGGTAAAAGGTGTTGGTTTTGTGAGTTTAAATCCGCAGTTGATCAGTTACCTTTCCTTACATGTGTTCTATAAGGGAGTTAACCCTAAAAGAAAAATGACAGCAAAAGCGCGATTCGGAATAGTGCACCAGTACCGAAGGTAAAAGGTGTTGTTGTGAGTTTAAATCCACAGTTAATCAGTTACTTTTCGTTACAGGTGCTCTGAAATGGGATTGTCCCTAAAAGAAAAATAAAAGCCAACGCGCGAATATGAACGGTGCAAGAGTCAAAGACAGCATCGACAGTCGAGTCTGGCCACGATGCAGTGGTCTCGACTTTTCCCAACCCTGCACACATCCCACAGTTTCTCCGTGAACTGATTTTAGATATGTACCGAAGGGTCGAGCCCCCAGAATTCAGCTAATGGCGTCCCACGGCATAATGAGCACAACACATGGCGTGGTCTAGCAAACCTTCTTGCCAGACACTACAACGAGGGAAGCACAATATCGCATAATTTGATATGCCTGAAAGCAGTAAGTCCATTGACGTCATTTGAGGAAAAAGACCATTACGTCAATTTCTTTCATCTTGAAATCACCCCTTTTCCCACACAATGACGTCATGGACGTACTGTGTTTGCCGTACTTGCCGAGTGGAGCCATCTATTCTTCCAACAGCGTGCTTGTCTGAGCATTTGGAACAAAAATAAAATTGATTACAATCTGTCTAGAAGATGGAAAGAAAACACCAACGCAGCGAAAAGATAACAAAATCTGCCATTGTCAGCCTATGGCACGGAATGATAAATGGGGGAAATGAAAAAGTGAAATGTCCGATGTAAACCCCTACAAACGTCTTTCTGAGCTCTTGGGCATTCGGGGCACAACGATTATTCCCAAGAAACTGTCGAAACGCACGTGATCTGTTCTAGTATATTTTAAGTACGAAGAGTTTGGACAAATAAACTCTTGAAGAGGTGACCTGATCTCTCTCTCTCTCTCTCTCTCTCTCTCTCTCTCTCTCTCTCTCTCTCTCTTGGGGAGCCGGGATAGCCGAATGCTAGAGCGTTGGACTTCCAATGCTCGGGTCGTGAGTTCGAATCCCGGCTGGGGCTGAATATTGTGCTGGCCTTTTTCTCGTTGCCATGTCTTTGATATCACCCATACGTGGTGGAGAAGGACGTTAAACTCCCAAACACCCACTCCACCCACCCCTACCCGCCACCCTCTCTCTCTCTCTCTCTCTCTCTCTCTCTCTCTCTCGCCGCGAAATAGTCTTTGTTGCTTGCCCTAAATAACTCTCTCTCTCTCTCTCTCTCTCTTTCTCTCTCTCTCTCTCTCTCTCAAAGGTGGCAATGGCCAAAAGTAACATCTATCATCTATTCATTTGGCAAATAACCTTGGAGCTTTGTACGCGGCAGTTTTTTTCCACTCGTAACTCATTACGAACATACAGGCTTTAAGCCACAATAAGGTACCCACGTGTTTCTCATTCGCGCCTCCGTATTATTCTACGCAGGTCGGCCGTTCATCTAAATATACACCAGCAAAACAAAACGTACCTGTCTTCATCTCGTCAAAACCTTTCAACACGCGTACCAGAATACACACACAAAACACACGTAACCCAACCCGACAAGCTGGATAATTTTCACGCTATCGGATCAAAGCCTCGTCATAACAGCAGAGCTAAAACCGTTGCCAAGGGAAACAGTTTCTCGACGATCCATGCCAAGAACGTCATCGGAGACACCTGGGTGGATGGCGTCTTGACTGCGGATGTGGATCAAAGTTGAGTGAGCGTGTAAATGCCGCTTGTTTTGCCTGGGTTAAACAGTAAATGTGTCATGCCAATCAATTCCGACGGATCCTTTTTCTCTTCTTTTTTTTTAAATTGCAGAATGGAAAACGTGTTGGAGAGAGATCACCAGAAGCATAATTAGAAGAAGACTAGGTTTTAAGGTTTTTATGATTTTATTTGCCATACGCATAATGGCACCAAGGCGAATGAAACAGGAGTGAGGAGGGCGAAGAAAGGAGAAAGAGAGAGAAAGAGAGAGAGAGAGAGAGAGAGAGAGAGAGAATGACAATGACACTTTATTTTCCAAAGATTAGGTGCGCAGACCTGTCTTACATCTTGTCCTTGCTACTCTACACACACACACACACACACACACACACACACACACACACACACACACACAGAGAGAGAGAGAGAGAGAGAGAGTTGCTAAACTACTATCAACTGCTACAGTAATTAGGTGAACTAATGATTAGTAACACATAAAATGAGAGAGACAGAGAGAGGAAGACTGACTGGACCCCAAAAAAAAAAAAATGGCGAGTACATTTGTATTGTCTGGGATTGTTTTGATTGTTGTTTTTTGTTGTTTTTTGTTGTTGTTTTTTTCACTTGTTTGGTTCCTTTCTTCTGCAGTACATTTGTATTGGTTATGGGTGTTCTGGTATTTAATTATTTCTATTTGTCTTTTTTAGTTGTTTTGTTTTGTTTTGTTTTGTTTTGTTTGGTTTTGTTTTGTTTATTATTGTTGTTTGGTAACAGTGAATTCTGTGCTTCTTCAGCACAACAGATAATTGCCTAGAAAGCATTGCTGTCAAAGTGGAAACATAAAAGCTGCTTATATTAAGTGTGAGTGATGGTGCATGGTACATGTAAAGCGTGAGTGAAGGCAGCGCCTTGTGCCAAGCAGTTCGATAATTTAACGCGACTGTCCCAAAGTCCAGTCCAATCAAATTCAATATCTAGTTCTACAACAAACAAAAATTAATGTGCTACCAAAACAGCTATGCTCGTTGCATGTAAATCGATATCATTCATTGTTACATCTGCTCTTGTAAGAAAAGTTCTTTGTTTCGAGCAAAAGGGTTGCACTTCGGATTCAGCACGACCCCGTCAAACAGATTGCTCATAACGCTGCTATTATCACTCCAGGGATCGCTTTAATACATGATTTACAACTCTGTCTCTGTGTGATTTTTGAGAGTCACGACGTATCAGACACAGAGACGGCTAAAATCCCAAAGCTATGCTCTAGGTCGTACTCGGCTGTGAAAGCTGGTTGCCGGGCGAAAAGTGAAAGGATAGTTTTGATTACAGACAAGGCGATTGTTGCGTGAATTTGGGGACCTGGGTTTGCTACTTCACGCTGTCAGCGTCTAAAATCACTACAATAAATTTCACTCGGCGCCCATCCCACTTCCGTTAGTTATGGGTGATTAATCTCAAATGAATGCTTTTCATCTTCAGTTCGTTCTCTTTGCGTTATTTTCATCTGATCTGACTCATTCATATAAATAAACCCTTTCTTGTTTTCGTTGCATTACTTCTATCTGTAGCTCTTAAAAACACGTGCAAAAATCTCAATTTTAACTAAAACCTACATATCACTACGAGCCACTTCAAGCCACTATCATGCAAGCTGCAGCGGTATCCGCCTAGCAGGACGGCCCGCGCCTTGTGTCTACTGTGTGAGAGGTCGTGTATGTGTAGTCAGATTTCTTGGGTTTTGCAGGTTTCACTGGATGGCAGTGATCCACTGTGACGCTACACTGATGTAAAGAGTTCCGCCTTTTTGGCATCACGGCATCACATCCAATGAAATCAGCCAGAAACAAAAAGTGTTGGGGTGGGTGGGTGGGGGGTGGGGGGGTACCCTTCTCACCAATGAGGTACGTTCCACGATGGCTCATTGGATTCAATCGACTTATTTTGAGACTACTTCAGGGTGCCCTGACGTTACTCATTACAGCCCCCCTTCCCCCCCGTCCTCTTCTCCATCCCTTCCATCCCCCCCCCCTCCACCCCGCCACAAACACATTCCCCACACCATCCCCCATTCCGACCCCCAAGCCACCAAGTAATCGTGCCCATTTAAAACACTCCTAACCAAACAGCCAGAAGAAACATCAACGTATGTACAAGAAGCACTTGATAACGATTTCTCTATGTTTGTTTTTAACAAACCCCTATAAATCCCTAGCCACGAACAGCTGCAATATTTTTATTTCATCCCTGGGGGTGATTTTAATATCATTATTGCCTCCTTCTGTTTTGGGGAAGCTTATCATTATCTTTTTTCAGTTCAGGCCCTCTCAAATTCTGTCTAGACGACGCACTTTAATATACTTTCATGTTCTTGTCGATGTGCGTGCATTGTGCGATCTTGAAGTGTGTCTGACATTCTGAGGAACTCTTCTTAGGTCGTAGCGACCCTAAACAGAACAGACCCCTGTCATTTGTTATCTGAAAGAAAACAAAAAACAAAACTATAAAAAAACGAAATGTGATCACAGAGGTGTAAGCATGCAGAGCGGCAACCCCTCCCCCCTCTCTCCCCAGGTCCCCTGTACCCCAGGCCCACACTCCTTCGACCACCTCCCCCCTCTCTCCCCAGGTCCCCTGTACCCCAGGCCCACACTCCTTCGACCACCTCCCACCCTCCGAAAGATTCAGGCATATATCACAATACAAAAACTAACGTGAATGCAGTGTTTCTGTTTCTGTATTTATGAGAGTGTATCCATTTTCAGAATCGTCTTTGCCTGACGTGTACTTTGTCTGTCATCAGAAAGAAACAAAAAGAAAACACGTGATCAAAGAGGTGGAAACAGCTAGCTTCCCCCTCCCGTTACCCCCCCCCCCCCCCTGCCATCCCCACCCCCACACCCTCCCCCGACTCATGCATGCTACAGCAGGATAAAAAATCCAAGTATATGGAGTGTTTTATTTATGTGTGTGTATCCATTTTTAGCGTCGCTCGTCCTCTTTACGTGCATTTCGTCTATTTGTTATCAGAAGAAAACCAAAAGAAAATATGATGAAAGAGGCGGAAACAGCCAAAATGTTACTCTTTCTCGCCCCCCCCCCCCACACTCCCTTCACCTCCTCACAAAAAAAATCATGAACACAGCAGGATAAAAATGGAGCAAATGGAGTGTTTTATTTATGTTCCTGTATCCATTTTGAGCGTCGTCAGTCGGTTTTATGCGTTTTTGATGGGCCTGAGACGATGTGTGAAGCGATAGATTTATACAAAGAATTTTCCCCTAATCTCTTCCCGAAGAGGAAGAAGGAAAAACAAAAAACGAGACACAGAGAGGTGGGACGGTGGAGTGGGGGATGGGGAGAGGGAGGGGGGAGACGTAGGTGGGAGGGGTGAGGGCAGCGTCACTATATTACGCATCTGTTTTTGAAAGACAATACGGCTGAAATACGCACTTTCCGATTGTTTATGTAACTGGTCTATCACAGTCAAGGACACATCAGGTGAGAGGGGTCGCAGTCTGGCTGGACTGAATCATGTTCAGCTGGTTAGGGTAGCTGTCCCTTCCCCCTCATCCTTCCCATCAGGGCCGTCTACAATCACTCTTGGGACGGGGCCGTTAAACCCCAACTAACCAACCGAAAGACAATACGCGTATGTTTAAGACGCCGACACGCCTGCTGTCGTTTCAATCGAGTTTGTTGTTTATTTCTGTTTGTTTATTTGTTTCATTGTTTGTTTGTCTTTTAATTCATTCTAGAAAACATTTTCTCTGATGTTCATCAGACACGCTCTAAAATGATGAAAGGGCGAAACAAAACAAAACGAAACGCACCAGTAAAAGAGTGTTTTGTTGGGTGCGTTTGTTGTTGTTGTTGTTGTTGTTGTTGTTGTTGTTGTTGTTTGTTTGTTTGTTTTGTTTGTTTTTTCTTTTTGTCCCTTAAAATATGTTCTTGTCAAGTGTATGTGGGTGTGCGTGTGTGTGTGTGTGTGGGGGGGGGGGTGATTGGGTTGGTGGGTCGGGGGGTTAACGTCCTTTCTTTTTTCGTCTAAATGTGTTGTTGTCAGGTGGTGGGCGTTGTGGGGGGTGGGGGGGGGGTGAACATTTTACGTCCTTTGCCCCTACTTAAGGGTTTTGTCAAAGATGACGCCAGCACAAATATCTGGCCCCAGCCGGGATTAGAACTCACGACCTGAGCATGAAAAGTCCAACGCTCTACCATTCGGCTATCCCAGCCCCCTCTTCTCGTCAGGCATTTGAAAATGATAGAACTGAAAAGACAGTCTGATTCTGTAGACTAAATGATTAAAAGTATTGCTGCAGCAAATACATTTACAGACATGTTGTCGTTTCTGAAGACGACACTGACAGCGAAAAACAACGACGATGTTGGTGGCTGTAGATGATAGTGGTGGAGATGACTTTGTCGATGATCATGGTGATAACTACGCTTAATAAGCTCTCACTAACGTCTGCTCTTATCAAAGTTAATTTTAACTCTTCCGATCCTTTTTGCTAGACTCAAACGATTGCTACAACTTCAATCTTGACGTCTGCTCAACGCTCTGATCACATGTTCCACTCAAAAATTAATGTTTTTTCTCTCCGGGGACGTCTGTTATCTGTTCATTTTTGGCTTCGTTTCTGTCGAATTGCTTTCCTGCTTCGATGCTCTTCGTCATAATAAAGCCATAAATCAAGTATGGCGGCAGAGAGAGAGAGAGACAGAGACAGAGAGACAGACAGACAGACAGACAGACAGACAGACAGACAGAAAGATAGAGGTACTCGAGGTGTAGTGCTGTGTATATTGTTTCCTTCAAGGTGGCAGGGCCATACGCAATGCAAAGCATTCAGTTGTTGTTGTTGTTTTGTTGTTGTGGTGACATTAAGACATAACACCTCACCAACCCAGTGTTGTTGTTGTTTATGTTGTCGGTAGTCTCTAACCAATGAATGGGGGGCGGGGGGGGGGGCTGTTCTGTTCGGGTCTGTTTGTATGTATGCGTTTCCTGTCCGTCTGTCCGTGTATCAATCCCTCTCGCCCGCCCGTCTGTCTGTCTGTCTGTCTGCCTGCTCGTTCGTCCGTCCGTCCGTTGGTCTGTCTGTCTATCTCTCCGTCCTCCGTCCGCTGGTATGTCCGCCCGTCCGTCCGTCCATCCGTCGGTCTGTCTGTTTGTCAGTTTGTCTGTCTGGTTGTCCGTCCGTCCGTTCGGCCTCCTGTTGGTCTGTCTGTCTGTCTGTCAGTCTCTCTGCCTATCCGTCTGTCTCCTGACAGTCTGTCTGACCGTCCATAGATTTTCAGACAGCGGAACTTGCCGTCTCTCTGCGTTTGGCCGATTTGCACGTCAACAACAAAATCCTCCAGCTCATAGAATAACAAGCAGCAGCATTCTTCTTCTGTCAAAACCTCAAGCACACCACAATACCTCCGGAAAAGTCAATCAGCCACAGATGCCCATGACTCGACACAATCTGTGCACTGGTTACCCTCCGCGTCCTAACCTTGTCTTCAAAGACGTAAATCTACATTTTATATCTGTACCGTCACACCTGTCTAAGATGGCTAACCAAGAGACCAGCGATGACGTACATTATGCAGTAATGCGCTACCCCTGAGCGATCCGGTTCTTAATTAGTTCTTAAGAACTTAATTACGTTGGCTTAGCAAAGATGAAATTAGCCCGTTTACGTAACAGCAGACCTGGATAACTATAGTGACCTCTTGAGCTTCCGCAGACCTCCTTTATAGATAGGGGAGCCGGGGTGGCCGAATGGTACAGCGTTGGGCATCTAATGCTCGGGTCGTGAGTTCGTATCCCGGCTTGGGCCAAATATCTGTACTGGCCTTTTCGTCGTTGCCCCGCCTTTGATATCACCCGTATGTGGTGGAAAAGGACGTTAAACTCCCAAACACCCACCCACTCACCCTTTATAGATATTGAGGTCCTTGCGTAGGCGGTCATCCTGGAAGGTTTGACTGCACTATATTATTATTAAGACGCCACCAGCTCTGTGTCTATCAGCAGCCATGTCGCGAAGATTTAGCTCTGTTCCACAAGAAACAAGGTGAGGTCTAGACAATGATGATAATACGATATGCAGCTGCTGCCTGCGTCTGCGCCAGGTCGTTCAGTTCAGATAAAGGGCGAGGGAGGAAAGTCTGACTGTGTCATCACGCTTGGGTGGAAACGCAGGCTGCTTGCAGGCGAATTCTCTCAAAACGTGGAATAAACTGTCTCTCGGAATAGAGAGTCCGTAAAGGGAAATAACAATCAGAGCCAAACCTTTCACGGTAATTCACGAGTCCGAAATGTGGTTGAGAAATGGGTGGTCTTATTCAGAAGTAGAAGTTTGCAATTACGACAGTCTATAGATAGTAACTGTAGATAGTAACTGTGCAAGCAGGGAGACTTGTGGTCAAACACAAGTTACTGCTGAGCAATACTATACTTCATACTATACTGCAAACTGTGTATGCAAATTACCAATTATTGACACTCTCGTGTTTAACTTTGTTGTTGTTGTTGTTGTTGTTGTTGTTGTTGTTGTTGTTGTTGTTTTGGAGGTAGTTTTTCTTTTGATGTCGTTGGGTTTTTTTATTGTTGTTGGTTTTTTTTGTTTGAGTTTTTCCCCCGGGGGGGGGGGGGATTGTTGTTTTTGTTGTTGTTGTTGCTGCTGCTGTTGTTGCCATTGTTTTGTTATTGTTGAGGCCGAACACACACACACACACACACACACACACACACACACACACACACACACACACACACACACACACACACACACACATGACAAGTGCACGTAAAATGACAATCACGTGAACAGAAATTTAGATTCCGAAACTGAAGACAAGTGTTCTTTGGCATATGGCCAATTCGTGATTCGACAAACAATAAAATATTCCGCAGTGAGACGAGAGCTGAAAGCACATGATAATCACTCAGGTGCATGCACAACCAACGAAATAACAAGCATCTTCAATGGAAAGGTTAGGACAATAAGCGAGCAAGATTACTGCCTGCTCTAGAAAGCTTTTTAGCGCCTTCCATAAACTTGTTTCTGTCGTAGTGATATCATCCAATGAAGACGGTAGACTCGGAAACGATTTCGGAAAGTATTTGCTGAGGCAAGGTATCATAAGGATGTCGTCATTTTTGAGAAAAGGGTGGGGTCACACACACACACACACACACACACACACACACACACACACACACACACACACACACACAGATGAGATGAAATGAACTGTAAAGAAATGAAATGAAACTGTATTGTTCAAAGAGGTACTCGCGCAGAGAGAGAGAGAGAGAGAGATTGGGAGAAAATGAAATGAAATGACATGGTTGAAATGAAATAAAACTGTATTCTAAAGTGGTATTTGCACAGGAGAGAGAGGGAGATGAAATGAAATGAAATTGTATATTTATCAAAGATTACTCCTTTTTGTAGCCACATCACTAGGACGACAATAATAACAACAAACAAACAAACAGAAATAAACTGTATCTCTGTTGTATACAGCAAGAGAAAGAGAGAGAGGCAGACAAACATTCAGACATACTTTAACTCCCTGAGATCAGAAAAGCAAACCTTGCCTTGATACATAATGTGAAATCTTGCCACACTCCCCCCACCCCCATCTCCACCCCCATCTCCACCCCCTCCCCCCCCCAAAAAAGACACCACACACACACACACACACACACACACACACACACACACACACACACACACAAACACCTCCCACCCCCTCCCATCCTCTCCACGCCCCCCCCCCCCAAAAAAAACACGAAACAAACCAACAAAAACAAGATAGGCTTCTCTCTCTCTCTCTCTCTCTCTCTCTCTCTCTCTCTCTCTCTCTCTCTCTCTCTCTCCAACCGCTCGACACTATCACCAAAACTGTTCCTTATTTTCCATTAAAGCAAGTGAAATATGTTTTGCCGCAATTAGCGTACCTGATGTACTTCAAGTTACGCGATACCCTTTAGCTTTGTAGTACAGTTTACAAAATAAAGAGTTCCTTCGTTAGCAGAATTGACCAGTCTTCGGGTTGATTCCAAGAGAAAAGGGGAAATACTGACGCACTCAAAATCACGTGACTCTCGTTACTTCGTCTGCACTGGCGGCCATATTCAAAAATAGGAACGGCGGGCATCATTTTACGACAATCATCAACCGATCCACTAGCCGACTTAACCTACTCATAAAATACTACTTTGCTTATTCCTATAGAGCTGCCGAGCGTTATCGTGAACAACCCTCAGAGTAAAGCGCGAGAGGAGCCGTTATATTTCAGTCACGTCGCTTTTCCAGACGACAGAATTTTACGACAATGTCTGTTTTCGGCATAACCTGGCTTGGGTGAACATAAAAAGGTATTTCCATACATTAACTTCCGAAAACGTTTTCTAGACCAAGTTTCCAACCACGGTTATAGCTTTGTAACGTTGTGACGTCGTTGTACCTTGAATGCGCAAATTTACAATCTGTCCCGTGGAGGAGCCGGTGTAACACCCGGAATTTTCTCCCCAGCGTGAAGTGCCCCGGCTCAATGCAGCCTGAGGCTGGAAGTGCCCCGGCTCAATGCAGCTTGAGGGTAGAAGTTCCCCGGGTCTAAGTAGCCTGAAGTGAAGTGACCAGGGTCGGTGCAGCTTAAAGCTAAAAGTGCCCGGGAGTCAAACGGACCGGGGAGTGCATCTGGCTTATTACACCGGCACAGTTACAGCTATTTTAGTGCTTGGTTGTTGAAATTCCTGTACTGAAATATTCACAGCAGTAAAGTCGTGTGTAAAATATACTATTAATTTTTTTTTTCAATTACTTAATTGCCTCTTCTGAAAACTTCGGGTCGTCTCCACCAGGAGAAAGTGCGCCGCCGCAGGCAGCGTACTTATTACGAAATTTGTGAAGTTTGCATATTTCACAGCACTGTCGTGACTGTCTAGAATCTAAGATTGAAAAAGAAATTCATGTATTGCTGATATGACGGAGATATCAGTTGTAAATGTTGTATCCATTATGGTAAGTGGAAATGTCGGAATATGAACTGGAAGGGTCTATGGTCTGTGGTCAATAGAATGGTGAGGAGAGGGTGAAAAACCATGCCTGTGTGGAAATTGCCATAGTAACGAGTTGTACGTAACTAATTCATACAGCAGCGCCGTCTTTGATATGTATCAGACTGCAAATGACATGCAAACGTAGGAGGGGAGCCGGGGTGGTCGAATGGTAGAGCGCTGGACTTCTAATGCTCGGGTCGTGAGTTCGATCCCGGCTGGGGCCAAATATTTTGTGCTGGCTTTTTCATCGTTGCCCCGTCTTTCATATCACCCTATGTGGTGGAAAAGGACGTTAAACCCTCAAACACCCACCTACCCACCCACACCCACCCACCCACCCGCAGACGTACGATTATACCCCGTTGTACTCTATTATCTCCCCTTTTACCCTACCATCATTTACCGCTGTACTCTATTATTTCAGCTTGTACTCTATTACTTCCCCTGCACTCTGTTATTGCCCCTCTCTCTCTCTCTCTCTCTCCGCTTCCCCCTGGCCTGCCATAATGGAGGACATATGGAAATAGCATGCGCATTTGAGATAACCATATTTCCATTTCCCTTTGTGCCACCTCTGTGCACCTCTTTGTGTGTGTCTGTATTCAGTCACCGGTCGCTATTGGACTAATGAAGCAAGCAAACCACAGCCCAGTCAAAAGCGTAGATAGTCATCAGTTTTCTGTTGACGGACAGTGTCGCGTGACGTGTGCTGACTAGCACAGGGACAGAACGGCGATCGTCGTCTTCTTCTCTCCCCTGAATGATCTGTGTAAAATGATGTTCGCTGGATGAACATTCTACAGGAGTTACAGTATAACACAGTATCAATCAGTATAAATAAACGAATCAATGTTTTCCATAAATAAATCATAATTATGACTGTTTGTTTGTTTGTTTGTTTGTTTGTTTGTTTGTTTGTTTGTTTAGGTGGTGGTGGTGTTGTTTGTAATCTGGAGAGAGATCATGATGATGATGATGATGATGATGGAACCTTTATTACATGACAGAGTTGTTAGGCACTGAAAGGCCTCTCTTACACACTGTCCTGCTAACACTACCGTAGATGATTATTCAAGTAAGTATTAATCCCGAATCTATAGGGCAAATCAAAGAGAGAGGAGAGCAACAAAACATCAGAAAGACGTCACTGCGTTACTGATCAAGGAAAAGTGCAAGAGAGAGAGAGAGAGAGAGAGAGCTGTCTACGCAGGCCCGTCTCGACTGGCGCCTGACCCTTACCCCCTCCCCTCCCCCCTTCCCCCCTCCCCCCTCTCCCAAAAGGCGTGGCGCCATACGCCATACCCTAAAAACCTTGGGCTTTACGTTACAAAGCAGTCCGTATATTCCTATTGTTTATTTAACTTTCATTGAAATGAATCGACATAGTATCTCACGCAGAACGCCCCCATCTCCGATTTAATGTAATTAAGCTTCTAAAGTGCCACACAAGACAAATGGCTGTTCTCCATTAGGCGAGGGGCACCGCCTGTGTCGTGTGTCGCCTGATTTCATTTTGAAATATTAAGTGTGCATGGCCATATCTGATCGCGGTAGTTATGAAGTTAGGGTGTGGTGTTAAATGTACGTGGCGATGAGTGCGTGACTGAAGGACTAAAATCCGTCAGTAGTGTACCGCACACGACTATCCCACTAGACAAGGTGTCCCTCTCCTGTAATCGAGGATCAGGGATCCAACCATAGGAAAAAAAAAAATGCAACACATGAATATCTCTGTGGTGGCTGGACCAATATTTATATAATGATAGGACACAATGGACGCTGAATGACGCTCCATGAAAATATACTCTTTACCCTTACAAGCTACAGTGCGTGCGTGTCTCAGTGAAAAATGTCCAACGTTAACACTGCGAGTTGAGGTTCATCGTGCGCCATAGGGGATCCCATTCTAACTTCCGCCGACGGCCAGTTGAAGCATTTCAGTCAAGCCGGCTCAGCCAGTCAACATCATCGTACAGCTTAGGTACACTGCCACTTTTCTCATTGTGTGGTATGGTATGGTATGGTATGGTATGGTATGGTATGGTATGGTATGGTGTGGTATGGTGTGGTGTGGTGTGGTATGGTATGGTATGGTATGGTATGGTATGGTAGACTTCTCCTCGGCCTCCTCCTCCTCCTTCTCCTCTTTAATGAGACGCTCTAGGCGCCGCAAGGCTGGAGGACGAAGCAGGGAAAGCCTCCTGCCGCTAGGCGCTACTTTGTGTGCAAACCTCCACCCTGCTATTCACTCTGGTGCGTGCGACAGTATTTCTGTTTTACCACGCCACCGGCCACAGCCTACTCTTCTTCGAAAGATGAACGTGGGATTTTCAGCGTGCACACTTGATATTTGTGCGTGCGTGTGTACACGAAGGCGAGACAGGCACCGCAAACGAGTCTGCACATGGATTTGACTCGATATGGTATGAAAACATCCAACCATATTCCTGCCCACCGGGGACTCGAACCAGGCAGCTCAGGATCCGAAGTCGGATGGTTTAACCACTAGACCAAATCCCCTGTCAAATCCCCCTTGTGTGCGTCTGTTTGTGTGTTTGTGACCACGTCACTGGCGGACTTTCCGTCACCCGACGTTTTCTTGTTACGATCGCCAAAGCCATCAGATGGGCACTCCACTGTCGGACGGGTGGCTGTATGTTTGGGGGAGGGGGGGGGAGAGGCCGATTAACGTCCTTTCCATCACATACAGAGATATCAAAGCCGACGGGGCAACGAGGACAAGGTCACCACAAATATCGAGCTCTCACCCGGGACTCGAACTCACGACCCGAGCTTTTGGAAGTCCAACGTCCTACAATTCGACTATCGCGATTTACCCCCCCCCCCCCCCCCCCCAACTGACGACTTACCAAGGAGTCCAGTAAACACAGGGCAGTATGCCAACACGAACACAAACACGCTTACACAAGACACTATGCCTACACGAACTACAAACATACTTATAAAAGACACTAAGCCTACACGAACACGAACACACTTACACACAACATGGAGACTTCACTGACCAGCACGAACTGAACACGCTTGCACAGGACACAGTCGTAACTCTATCTAACATAATAATAATAATAATGAGTATTGTATAGGCGCTTTACTCAATTTCATGAATCGGCTCAAATCGCCGCGAACTGAACCCAACACGCACGCTCACGTGAATCACACGCATTCTTTCACACACTGGACATAAACACATTACAATCACGTGGTGCGAAGGGTCAGCTGAGCTATTTAAATTTCGGAAATTAGAATTGCATTTATTTTTCAATTTTGGTGGGCTGAACATTTCCAAAGCAGAGGGGGAGGAAGCCGGAGTACCCGGAGAGAACCCCCCGACGATCGGCCCGAATGAACGGTCCCACATACGAGAAGGAAAAATTTTTTAACCTAAGTGGGACTCGAACCCCTGACCTCTCGCATTGATGACAAGTCTTTTAACCACTAGACCACCGACCGCCCCAAAGTGGGGTGATGACAATATACCACGAAAACAGCTCAGAACGATCTGTGAGCATGAAAATGGTGGCTTTAGTCCTTTTGAGCGAAAACTATCCCAAACACACACAGAAGTACAACACTATGTGTGAACACAAACCCGGCGACTGACAGCGTACACACGAAACTACAAGCCTACACCAAAACAGGACACGTTGACAAAACGAACACAACCAAACACGCTCAAACACGAACACGATCGCATAATTTACTACCAGTGACACACACACACACACACACACACACACACACACACACACACACACACACACACACAGAGTCTGTGTTACAGGTACGACACTAAGTAAACATCATCCGATCCATGTTAATAGCCGCATTGTAAACACACTAGTTGTGCAAACGTCACCAAAAACACACTCGAACTTTTTTTTTTTTTTTTAAAGCCAGCTAGCGCACAGCACTTCGAGTAGCAATAGCCTATTGTTTGCGGACGAGTCGTATTTCAGCCTAAGACCCGGAAAACTTCCAAAGGAGATTGATCGAATGAAGCAGTCTTTATAGGGTTGCACCCGCAATCTGTGCATTGCTTGTTGTAGATATGCGAGGACAAAAATTGTGCCAACGGCATCTCAAATAGAGATTGGTGTTTGTCCGTTCGATTGGCAGATGGATTTGTCTTTGAAGCTGGGAGAGATGAGGTGGAAAAAATCTCTCTGTCTCTCTCTCTCTCTCTCTCTCTCTCTCTCTCTCTCTCTCTTATAGTGATGTGTGTGTGTGTGTGTGTGTGTGTGTGTGTGTGTGTGTGTGTGTGTGTGTGTGTGTCTGTGTGTGTGTGCCGCACGGTGTGTGTGTGTGTGTGAGAGAGAGAGAGAGAGAGAGAGAAATGTTTCTCTGTCTTTCTGTTTCGAAAGCAGTTTTTAACACGGGTGATCAAGTTTGTAAACTGACGTACATTTAGCGGCAAAACTTTCAGTCATCATCACCATCATTACCATCTGTCATCCCCATTACTGATATCACACACACACACACACACACACACACACACACACAGACACACACACACACACACACACGCACGCACGCACGCACGCACGCACGCACGCACGCACGCACGCACGCACACGCACGCACGCACGCACACACACACTGACATACACACACACACACACACACACACACACACACACACAAGCCTATCACTGGCATAATCATGAAGCAGGCATGTCAGTCACTGAGCTCAGTGAATGATGGGGCGGGCGCCGTGCACGCATGTGCACCTGTGATGCCACTGCGCATGCGTACTTCTCATTGACCACCGACTCTTCACTGACACTTTGTAACTTTAGACGGCCAGGAAAGGAAAAACGAAACAGCCGGAAATCACTAACAATGCACTTCACTGACACAGTCAGTCAAACATTGAAACACTTACAAAAAGTAAACACGGAAAATTACTATACTCACCATGGCTTTTTCACTTGCTCCTATTTCCTTTCGTTTTGCAAGTCTTTCCTTCCGGGCTTTGTACGATTTTGCCCGTCACACACACAACACACACAGACTGTGCGGACAACCCCACTGTATCGTCCAGCCCTCAACGCGCGCACGCACCTGTAGTCAGTCCACACACCACGACAGAGACACACGCGCGCACTGACGTGAGTCAGTGTGTCGGTTCGCCGAATAAACTATACAGTCTGTCTTCCCAACTGTACACGCTCCAAAATCGCTCTCAACACAGCCAAGAAAAAAAATGAATATTCCGCTGGCGTCAAAAC
>JACVVK020000410.1:392500-410000 GCA_018292915.2 Batillaria attramentaria | reverse complement strand
TTGCTGGGGGGGGGGGATGAGTTAGTTTGTCCTTTCCATGAAAACGAACGTTTTGTAAGAAGTGTATTTGATTTGCTTTGGTTTGCTGGGGGAGGGGAAATGAGTTAGTTTGTCCTTTCCATGAAAACGAACGTTTTGTAAGAAGTGTATTTGATTTGCTTTGGTTTGCTGGGGGGGGGGGGATGAGTTAGTTTGTCCTTTCCATGAAAACGAACGTTTTGTAAGAAGTGTATTTGATTTGCTTTGGTTTGCTGGGGGGGGGGGGGATGAGTTAGTTTGTCCTTTCCATGAAAACGAACGTTTTGTAAGAAGTGTATTTGATTTGCTTTGGTTTGCTGGGGGAGGGGAATAAGTTTGTTTCTCCTGTCTATGACAATGAACGTTTTGTAAGAAGTGTATATCTGAGTTTTAAACCATCTTTTCGAGCTTTTAATAAATTACAAATAATGCTACCAACGTCTCATCGTCATAAGCCTGCATGTGCGTCACTCATTGTAAGGGGAGCCGAATTGTAGAGCGTTGGACTTTCAATGCTCGGGTCATAGTTCGAATCCCGGCTTGGGCCATATAATTATTTGTGCTGTCCTTTTCCTCGTTGCCCCATCTTTGATATCATACATACGTTGTGGAAAAGGATGTTAAACTCCCAAACACTTACACCTACCTACCACTCATTGTAGCCTCGACTGTCACAGGTCATTCTAACCGGCACCTGTTTTTCTTAAACCTCTGACCCATAAACACTGACCAGTTATATATGACACTATGACCAGTAGGTGGTCAGCCCACACATAAACACAGATACTGACCTCTCCACTGCCAGCGAGCCTGCCACAGAAAGTGAGGGACTTGGTTCATACCTGTTTTAGCTCCGTAATATTTGTATGACCGGCGAGTTAAACAAACAAATGCCAAAGAAGTGGCAGGTTTATCAGTAGCGTCCATCAACACAGGCGTGTCGGTCACGGTAGCTCTGGTGGTGTAGCGTGTGTGTATTCTCATAATGCGTCGAGCGGGAACGACTGAGGTGGCACCGATGCCAACTTTTGCTTTGTCATGATCAGTAGCCAAAAAGACAAGGGGCGGGAGGGTGTTTGCGAGTTTAACGCTATTTTCCACTAATTCAGGGTAATATCACAGTCCCGATGGTGCATCGCCTTGTTGTGGTGGGATGGCTTGCGTGTTCCAGTGACTCGCAGAGCTATATGGGCGGGGGCTTCGGCCCCTGGCAGGTTCAACTAGGCTCACCAGGTCTGTGGGGTAGGGACCAGACGAAACGATACACCCTGGTCCTCCAGGTTGGGGGTTGTGCGATGGGTTAACTACCCTCATACAGAAAAAAAAAAACAAAACAACCTTAGTTACAGAAACCATCAACAGCAAAACTCACGAGGACAGCTGTTGGGGCCCTTTGCTTCTCTAGGAGCCAAAAGGACTAAACTAAGGGGAATATCAAAGACGGGGCAACGCCGAAAAAAAAAGGCCACTACAAACATCAATTTTGGCCTCAGCCGGGATTCGACCTCAGTCGAAGTACACGTGTACACACAAAGTTTACATCACGGCAGCCACCACCTGCACCGCCACGACCTCTACACGAGACAGGCAGTCATCAGCTTGGGATGAACACGTGTCTTGGGGCAATTTATAACTCGGCCTGATAATAGTCTGTCATGATGCAGAAACACTGGACAAATTGGCTGACCACTGCAGATACCGGCTTTAACGCGTACGCTGTATACAGTTAAGGACTCAGCCCGGCGAACCTGAAATCACGTCAGTGTTCTCTGGTTTTGAGTTGGAGGCTATTCGGGCTGAACTTGACCGGCTGTCAGTACAGCCGGCTACCGTCAAAACTGTTTTTTGGTTTGTAAGTAAAACGGGCGAGTCAGTTTCGTGCAATATGATGCGTAGTACGGAATTGTACGAAACCTATCGAACTCATCCCGAATAATCCAACTTAACTTAGATGGCCTGCGCCGGTGCCACAAGGGAGCACGTGACTTTTCGCTGGGTTGAGGTCTGAACTGGATTCAGTTGGGGAGTGCCGGGTTCATTGGTTGGTTACAGTTGACGTGTTAACCGTATCCGCCACAAGGGTGAAAATGATTACACACGACCTCGGAGGGGCGAGCTAGCCTAATTGAACTATCCACCTGACAACGATTCAACAAAGACAGCTGCGCCGCATTTGATTTATCAGTGACAGTGAAGGACAAGTTAAACAAACAGACCCAGTTCACATAGCCAGACGAAACGGGCAACTCCTTTAACGGCTCCCGTCAGGACACGGGGGTGGGTGGGTGTTTGGGAGTTTAACGTCCTTTTCCACCACATATGGACAGGGTAACGAGAAAAGGCCAACACAAATAGTTGGCCCCAGCCGGGATCGAACTCACGACCAGAGCATTGAAAGTCCAACGCTCTACCATTCGGCTATCCCAGCTCCCCTGCAAGGACACGGACTTGATCCCAGGCGCACTCTAAGAGTCGGGAAGGGGAGGAGGTGGAGGATGTGTGTGTGGCGGAGGGGGGGGGAGAAGGGGGGATGGAGAGGGTGCAGACAGCAAACGTGCCAGTCAGTTCAGAAACCGAAAGTGAAATTGGCAACGCCACTTTAATGATGAGGTCTAAACTTGATTATTGCGCGCGGAAAGATATTTATTTTTGGAGAAAAAAACATTGCGGAGGGGAGTTAAAAAAAATCAACTGAACTCATTAACAGCGTCGTATCTTCTGTTGTTAAGTGGTCTGTCAGGTGTACGGCTGTTTAAACGGTTAAACTGCTGGCAACCCGTCCATCTGTATGCTATATCGGTCGACATGTATATGTATGTCTGTACCTCACACCACCACCACCCGCCCCCCCCCCCCCCCCCCCCCCTGGCCCCTGGAAGTAGGGAAGGGGATTATTGCAATCAACTTCGTCTCTGTGTGTGTGTGTGTGTGTGTGTGTGTGTGTGTGTGTGTGTGTGTGTGTGTGTGTGTGTAGACAAAAAAAATCTCAAGAACTGACGGGTGAACGCATCAACACCATTTTTCCAACACGTAAGATATCAAGGAAGTAGCAAAGTGGAAAACGACAGGTTCGAGATAATTAGTGTTGGACTTGGAATTTCAACTGGGTGATCGAACTCACGCCACGAGCATTAACAGTCCAAATGTCTACAGTACCACCTTGCATATTCTTCTTCTGGGAGGGACATGTTGATATTCTTCAGATAATTATGAACATTATTGCGATTCTAAATCAGAAATGTGACGTGTGATACGACTGAATAGACTGGGGTTTCCATAAAGAGCAGAAACAATTAAGCAAAGGTATAATTTCAGTCAGTCATTCCTCCAGCACTTTGCATGCATTATTCATGAGATAACTCCACAAGGCGGTATTCTGTAACTCAGAGTGGCGGCCCTTCGCTATTCAAAACGCTACCCGTCATCTGAGGAAAGAGCATAAGCGGTCAGCAAACCCCATGTCGCTTACGAACTTTTTTCAGATCACAGCAGACTTCCAAACGAACTTCAATTGTTACGTTGAAAAAGAGCCTGATCGTTTGTCAAGTTCATCGAGGTTAGGCCCTTTCTGTACAACACGGAACCTTCACCCACCAGCCAACCGTCAGTAAGTGGGACACGTCTCGCTACCCACGACTGAGTGCCTGATGGCTCCGCGTGTCCTGGGTGTTGTTTGAACAAGTGTTTAATGGCCGTGTCCCTTTGTCTGATACCAGCTCGTCACACAGCCTGTCAACTCTCCCCGGATGGCCGTGCCGGTACAGACAATAGCGGTAATGGAGTGTGCTACTGATATGGGGCAGATCTGGGAGAGAGTATTTCTGGTATTGATCTGCCTTCTGTGTCAGCGATTGTGTTTTGTGACGGTAGGATTTCAGGGATCTTTTCGACTTCTAGTACTATACTCTCTCCTTTACTTGAGATCGCAGTCGGCTTTTGTAATCTCTGGTTGTAATTCGGTGAACTCTCCACTTGCCATGCTCCCCGTATGAGGCCCTCACTTTCACAGCGCGAGCTCGTGTGTGTGTGTGTGTGTGTACTTCCGACCGGCTGTAGACCTGTCATTTTAATAGACGCCCGCCCCCCCCCCCCTCAACCATCACCTTCCAGCCCCCCACCCCTACTCACACCCCACCCCCAGCCCCGATACTCCAGATAGTCCTGAACGCGGAAGCCTGTTGACTTCGACTTCAAGTGTTGAGGCGGTCAGTGGTCTACTCGTCACCAGTGCGCGAGATCAGATTTGAATCCCACTAGGGGGCAAAGCATTTTTCTCTTCCGTATGAGGTACCGTCCATTCGGGTCGATCAGTAGGCGGTTCTCCGGGTACTCCGGCTCCCCCCCCCCCTTCTCCTTTGGAAATGTTCAGACCAAAATTAAAAAATAAATGCAGTTCCATAACATAAATTGCCGATCTGACCTTTCGCTCCGTGTGATTGTAATATGTTTATGTCCAGTGTGTGAGATTCAAGTGAGCGTGCGTGCTGGGTTCACTTCGCGGCACTTTGAGCCAGTTTTAGAATCTGGGTAAACTGCCTACAAAATACACAGTTAATAGAAGCAGCAGCAGCAGTAGTACGAGGGTCGCTCGTTCTGTTTTGCATCCTGGTTTTACAACCAGTCTGTCTACTCCAGGTTTTCAACAAAACAAAAAAAACTCCCATCAGCCTGAACACATTTTGCCATCCTCTCAAACCAGCTGTTCATGACACCCGACCATGCTGATCAGGTATGTCCAAAATGACACCCTCATGCAATGTCTAGTTTGGCCGACCACTGCCCCAGTTCCCTGGACGACTTTTCCATTTTATTGACACTTTTCTCAAGTACTCCGGCCCTTCTCTCGATGGCTGCTAAGTCTTGTTTCATTCAGTCTTCTTATTCTTCATGTTGACTTATTCTAAGCGAGTTAATCGCAGATTTATTGACCGTTTCGGCAAATAGCACGCGAAGAACGTTGAGCTGTCAAGCGAAAAAAAATGCCAATTTTTGACGGCGTATGCGGGCCACTGTAACTAGGATACTAAGCTTGCTCATGACACTTCGTTCCAAGACTTAAAGATCTGCAATCTCAACAAAAAGCCGCAAACATTGTGGGGGTTTTGTTGTTTTTGTTGTCGTTGTTGTTTTTAAACTGCGACTCCTGCGACTGTGCATAAAGCAGGCAACTCTGTCACAGCTGCAGAGTTTTCAGCGCTTCGGAGACCCTTATAAAACCAGAGCGTGAGTTTTGCGGTGACATCATTGTGCTTGTGGTCAGTGAGCGAGACACATCGCTACAGTGTCTAGCGGGTGCTGTGTGCTGCACGAGAAGACTAGCCACTGTGATCTTTCTCGCTCAATGTCAAACGCAAACTGAGCTGTGAAATCAGGCTGCCCTTGGTTTTTATAGGGGTTTCAGGGACGTTGACAACTCTGTAACTGTGACAGAGCTGACTGTGCATTTTGCACTGTCTGAATTTTTTTAAACACGCTGTTTGTGGCTTTTTGTTGAGATTGCAGACCTTTACAGGACAAGAGATCTACGTTGGTACTGATTTGAGAGGATTACCGTGTCAAGGTTTGCTGTCAGAAATAATCTGTTTGCGGAAAAAAAAAATGCCTGTCCCAAATAGCACCAGAGGCTTCGGATAAGTGTGGCAATCTGGTTGTTTGCTCACGATGTGATTTCCACTTTTCTGTTGAGCTGCAGACAATGTCAGTGACTGGAACGTGTGTGAAGTGAAGTACAAACGTAGAATGCTCAACTTTACCGGCCCCTATAGTGTAGTGGTTAGCACTTCGGGCCTCGGACCAGGAGACCCGGGTTCGAATCCCGAGGCAAACGGGATATTTTCTACCTAGGTCGGCTCCTGCCAAGAGCGGGTGTGCTATAGTAGTTCCCGGACCTGGTGAACGCCGGGATATTTATGACTGGACCTCCATAGGATCATCATACCATCATCCACATCATGCATAAATAAAAAAAATTCCTAGCCCTCCATGGATTCCACCTATGACCTGGGAGGAATACCACTGGAGCTGAGGGAGAGTTGGAACTGCCCCCCCCCCCCCCCCAAAAAAAAAAACAAAAAAAACAACCCGAATGCTCAATTCTCTGTCATTTTTTAACGGACAAACTTAGGAGGTACGTTTCAGTGTATTAACTACTCGAGTACAAGAAGCATGTGTGGGGGGGGGGTGTTCTGTTGTTGTTGTTGTTGTTGTTTTGGTTTTGTTGTTGTTGTTGTTGTTGGTTTGTTTTTTGTGGGTTTTTTGGCTGGTTTGTTTGGGGGTTTTTTAGGTGCTGCTGATCTTGGCTTCCTTTAAGAACAATATTGCTCGCGTTGCCAATTTTGTTGTGGTTTGTTTGCTTGTTTGCTTGCTTGTTTGTTTATTTTTTTGTTTTTGTTTTACTTATTTGTATTGTTTTTCTTATTGTTTTCGTTGTTTTCGTCGCTGTTTTTGTTGTTGTTTCTGGTCGTTTTATGGTTGTTGTTGCTGTTGTTTGTCAAGTTTTGGTTTGTTTTGTTGTTGTTGGGGTTTTTTGCGAGGTTTGTTGTTGTTGTTGTTGTTGTTGTTGTTTTGTTTTGTGGTTTTGTTTTTAGGGTTGTTGTGCCCCGGCCTATGCGTGTAGTATCTATGTTTGTTTGTTTTTTCGAGTTGTTATTTGTTTTCTACGCTTTTTTTGTAATCGGGTGTTCGAGATATTAGCATGAAGGTGCAGCGTCTCCTGCATGTCCTAGGTTTATACTGCCTTGTAGACGGGTTTGCATCATTTGTCCAACGTTAAATTTTGTTTTTTTTTGGGGGGGGGGTTTGTTTTTGTTTTTGTCATGTAGTGCAGGCCCGCTTAATTAGTCTTTGGTGCTTGCGCGACTTAAAGCCCGAAAAACTCACCCACTCTGCGTGAGGAAGCAACTCGTATTCCACAAACGAGCCAGAGAACACATGCTCTGCTATTGAGAACGGTAGTACTTGTAGTGGCAACACCTGCACTCGTGGTTTGGTTTTCTGGTCATGACAAACCAGACTGTCAATTACTTTGTCAGTCCGCTGTCCTACAAGATCCCTCTCAAATCCTATCAGAGATATATTTAGGATACTGTGTACTGTGTACTGTCCGCAATTACGGCTTACAAACTCCGGTCACTGTCTGAGCTTCTTGGAACGGAAATGGAAAATATAAAATAGGCAGCTGGGGCTGAGACGGTGGGGGGGGGGGGGGTCACAGTGCGGGGGAGGAGGGGGGTGGGTTTGAAAATGACTCTGTGTGTGTGTGGTGTGTGTGTGTGTGTGTGCCACGGTGTGTGTTGTGTGGGGGGGGGAGGGGGGGGGCGGCGGGGCTGGTTAGATCTTCAAGTGTGCGGTGTGCTCTGGTCTGGTTATTCATAATTTATATTTAATACAGCAGTTACTGATTTGCGTGAAGTGTATAATAACTGATAATAACTGAATAAGTATGTAAAACGTGTGTGTGTGTGTGTGTGTGTGTGTGTGTGTGTGTGTGTGTGTGTGTGTGTGTGTGTGTGTGTATGAAGAGCGACTCTGATAAGACAATGAGCAGCCTCAATACACATTTCAGTGACATAGAAAAACACTGATTCCTTCAACTTCCAGTTAATTTTTTTTTTTTTCTATAACCACAACAGACGAAACGACGGATACGCCCCAATGCATGCCGACGAAATTTTCAAACCATTCTTGGTTCAAGGGAGGGCACTCCTGTTAACGCGACCCCCTTCTCTCATAATAGCCTACCTTTTTACCTACACAACCATTCAGGGCCACCTACCGAGCGTACCGGCTGCGATTCAGGCAACACTCACGAACACAACACGTCGCCAGAGATACACGATACCTACGTTAGAAAATGATGCTCAAATAAACCGGAATCCCGTTCTCAGACAGAAAATTCCCGCCTACGTCATCACGGCTGCCCTAAGTTTGATGCGATCAACGGATGCCCGAAGTATACGGAACATAGCTGGTGATTATATTGAGAAGACTCACTTAATCATTTCTCTTTCGGGTGAGTTAAGAAAACTGCAATGAGGATGGTATAACTTCTTTTTTCTTGTTCTCTTTTTTCTCCTTCTTCTTCTTCTTCTTATTATTATTGTTGTTGTTGTTGTTGTTGTTGTTTGCCATGTTGACAGGAATCTCGCCGAGTGGCTTTTATAAGGCGCCAGCTACTAATTCCGGGGCCGCTATGAGGCGCAGGTTCGAATCCCCAGTGGGCAGGAATTTGTTTGGATTATTCTATTGGATTACCAAATCGAGTCAAATTCACGTGCAGACACGTTTTCGGCGCCTGTCTCGCCTTCGTGAGCAACTCCGCAAACAGAGATGTTTCATGGTACACGGGAGTACAGTGGCTGCTTTCAGGGAATAATCGGTCTTGTTGCTTACTCCACTGTGCATTGCCGTACACTGTAGATAGTCGCGAAGATGCTGCCTCGTCGGTTTCTTGCCCCCTGAAGACCGATTACTCTGGTTCCGCATGAATGTCAATGACGTCCCTTGATGAAAGGGATTTTAGGAGAAGAAAGCCGACCTCTACACTTTCGCTAACACCGACGACTTTGCGAGAGCGACCGATTCCGTTAGAATGTCAGACTAGTGTCACTCATTCCCTCTATCACGGGAAAGTGGGGTGGGGAGTGGGGGCGGCTGAGGGGGAGAGGGCATGAGGCGGGGGTGGGGGGGATGAAGAGTCAAAGTGGGAGTTACGGGGAGTTACTTCAATTCGAAAGTTTTGGCTGTGATGATGTTTAGGTCTGATGTAAAGTATTAGACGCTGGTGTTTTTAAGCATGTTTTTTAATTTTTAGAGTTATGAATTGATTTACTTTGTTTGTAATTTTGTGTTTTTAGGCCTGGATAGAATACGGCGTCGTCTGCTAAGTACGCGGTACACTGTTATGTACGTAAAACAACAACAACAGCAACAACGACAACAACAACAACATAATAATAATAATAATAATAATAATAATAATATATTTATATAGCGCTATAATCTACTTATAAGGCAGTTCTAAGCGCTAAAAGTACAGGTAAAGGTACAGAAAAGAGTCAAGGTTCAGGGCCAGGGCAACTGCATGTATGGTACTTAATACGGAGATGGGGAAAGACGGAGGCAGGTTAGACGGTGCTTTGAGATGAAAACAGGTAGGTTTTTAGATTTGTTTTGAAGGTTTCGAGGGAGGTTGACTGGCGGAGCGAAAGAGGCAGAGAATTCCAGGCTTTTGGATCAGCGTAGGAGAAGGCTCGAGAGCCAACAGAAGAAAGTTTAATACGAGGGATTCTGAATATCGGAGTATCGGATGAAGACCGGAGGGAACGTGACGGAGTGTAGAGTTCCAACAAATCAGACAGGTAAGATGGGGCAGAGTTATGGATGCGTTTGTAGCAGAGGGTGCAGATCTTGTATCTAATTCTTTGAGAGAGTGGAAGTATAACCGTGTGGAGTTTATTACAGCACTTCTCTGGTGTTACACTGCACTTTCAAGCTTCGCAAATACAAGCTTCTCTCGTGCACACACCAGAGAAGCGCTGTAATAAACTCCACACGGTTATAACTTTTCTACGCGCTCACGTGTTTTCTGTGAGTGAGGAGACAACGTGCGGTCCACAAGAACTCGCTACGTGAGGAGTTGTTCGCCTGTGTGTCATCGTCCTACCGCAATAAGACGGCGGGCTCTCCAACACATCTCCACACGTAACAGGAAGCCAATGCAGAGAGCAGAGTGCAAGAGAGATGTGGTTGCACTTTTCCAAACGAAGGACAAGGCAACATCATTACATAAAACGTCAAAACGAGTGACAAGAATGGTTTCGGGTGCTTTACTGTGCCCCAAGTGACTGATTCTGATGCACGGATTAAACGCATCCAATGACCAGTTTTACACAGTGTTGTTGTATGACTGACAAACGTATTGAGATTTAAGACACATTTTTATGACATAAGATTTAATTTTAAAGCGAAATCACACCGTCTGCTCCTTCATAAAAATGCAATAATAATCACATTAACACATTCACATAATTATGCTCATGTACCCCCCCCCCACCCTCCACCCCCCCACCCCCACACACACCGCACACACACACACACACACACACACACACCGGCACGCACACCGCGCGCGCACGCACACACACACACACACACACACACACACACACACACACACATCGCAATTCATCATTCAAATCCATCTCAGGAATAAAAGTTCAGCCAGTTTAAATTTAAATTTTGCATTTACATTTAGACGTGTGGCTTTCAAATTACCCGATAGAAAAACTTCTGAATCGAAGTAACACCAGCAAAAACTCCGCGCAATCTTCTTTAACACCCGCGGCCCTGAAAGCCGCGAAAATGTCGCAGGGTGTAAACAGGGCGATGCGTTTCGCGAGCCGAGCGCAGTGTTGGAGCCAGACTTGGGAGATGCTGTTATTCAGCAGGATGAAAATCACCCATGCTATCAGGTTTAGAAGCTGCAGGTGTATAATTTCCATCTGAGACAGATAGCTGGTTCGAAAGTCAATCTAGGGGCTTGCCGTCTTAATGCACTCTGCCGGCCGTTTGCACCTAACGTAGCGCCACTTAGGGTAGGGGGTTGCACGTGCAAATTGAACTTAACGGGAGATAGCCGGGAATATTTGCAGGATAAAGTCGGATGTAAGGTGATTAGGTTTCCCATATCCACACGAAGCTGCACACACGCCAGAAATCATGAGTTGGGAGATCATAATGAAACCAGAGGACTGGTTCGGTTCAGTTCAGTTCAAGATGGTGTCTCTGCGGTCAGAAAAGCCTATACGCGCTCCACGGATCCTCGGCATCTCTCGGTAATCTTTCGAGACTGTTCCAACGTTGGTTTGGTTCACAAGAGCCGCGTCATGCCCTTCTAGGTTTGACCCAAACTGCACGCGCCGATTTCGTCTCTCATCTCATCTCGATCACAGTTGATGATTACTACGCACAAGTAGTTCTCCGTCTCCGTCTCGGGAAGCCGGGGTGGTCGAATGGTAGAGCGTTGGACTTCTAATGCTCGGGTCGTGAGTTCGATCCCGGCTGGGGCCAAATATTTGTGCTGGCTTTTTCATCGTTGCCCCGTCTTTGATATCACCCTATGTGGTGGAAAAGGACGTTAGACCCCAAAACACCCAGCCACCCCCCTCCATCCCCCCCCCCCCCCCCCCGTCTCCGTCTCCCATCATTGCACTCCAGTAATCCAGTAAAAGCTGCGACACGGAAGTTACACTTAAAGAAGCTAATGCTACCATGTTTATGCTCACAGTTCGTTCTGAACTGTTTTTTTTTTTTTTTGTTGTTTTTTTTTTTTGTGGTATCTACCATCACACCACTTAGACACCTGCACACAGACAGCATCTAAAATGCCGGCACAAAGCCAAGAGAAGCATAGTCAATGACGTGGCTAATACACTAACCGAGATTGTCGTACCAATAGTCGTAGAATTTGAATGGCCGGTCGCTCACGTGCAGCGTAAACAACATTGTATCGCATCAAGAGCTATACTATTGTATCGCATCAAGAGCTATACTAATCTTGAATATAGAGTGTTCCGAGCGTAAAGACGCTCCCACAAGCGAAACTGTTCCAAAACAAAGGCTGGCTCAGTAAACGTGGAAAGAGCGCGTTTAACTGAAGCGTACTTATCTTGGAATGTGCGCATTTAAAGCACTTGTAGTCGTGCATCCTACAGTAAGCCGTGGCACATACACACACGCACAAAACAAAACAAAAAAAACCCGAGCATGTGAAATGAGGCAAGGAAAAGGTTAAGCACCCGGCAACTCCGGAAACTCGACACTTTGATGGAGTAGCGAAAACAACCCACACACAGTGTGACCGGCAAAGCTTCCATGGAAGACGACCCGATGGCGTGCAGAATACATGTATCACTGCCAGGTAACAGACAAGTCCCTTTAGCGCATCGACAGGCTTCTGTGTCCTTCTTCTGTGTCCATTACAAGCTTCTCTCTCTATTTTGGGGGACGGTTGCTTCTTGTGGAACTTCCTCCCTATAAATGATAAATGATACAGGGGGGTTATTTTGAGTGAGGCTGACCTTTTCTTCAAAGCGTCCCGCAGACTTGACAGTTCCAAACTGAGGTGTCTGTAGCTCTTGAAGTGAAAGAAGTCTTGAAACACATTCTAGTTTCTAATTCTGGACATTCATTACTTGTTTGGATGTGAAGTCGTGGGTGGGTAGCGGTTGTGTCGTGACGATCATGGTGATGTCATCGCTGACGTCGTCGTCGGCGTTGTTGGTGTTGTTGCTGTTGCTGTTGCTGCTGCTGTTGCTGCTGTGTTGCTGTTGTTGTTGTTGCTGCTGTTGTTGTGGTTGTATTGTTGTTGTTGTTGTTGCCTCTGCTGTTATGTTGTAGTTGTTGTTGCTGCTGTGGTTGTTGTGGTTGTGTTGTTGCTGTTGCTGCTGCTGTTGCATTTGCAGTTGTTGTTGCTGTGTTGTTGTTGCTGCTGTTTCTGCTGTTGTGTTGTTATCGTTTTTGTCATTTTCGTCGTCGTCGTCGTCCTCCCATCATTCTCCTCCAGATATTACACAGGTCAGCCTTGAAGTCGACATCACAGGGTCGCGAGTTCAAGTCTACAAGTGGTCAGAATTTTGCACACACACGCCCTTCCAATCCTCCAGCCCCCCCACCCCCCACCCCCACCCCCCACTCACACACACACACACACACACACACACACACACACACGGCCCCTGCCCATCATCCTGCGAAACTATCTCTCCAGTGGTCAAAGGAAGGTACACCCACCAACACCCGCCCCCACACCTACCGTCACAGCATAAATGCCGCTCCTTGAGACAGTATAGATCCACACATGACATACACCTCACCTCACCGTCCTCAGCCTGGACAACAGACACGCTTGTACACACGAGTTCTAGAACCGCTCTCACGTCTGCTCCATTGATTTGAACAATCGATCCCCGTCCCCAGTGTAAATAGCTGATAATCTGAACAGAAACGGCCTGCAAACAAACGCCCGCGCGCACATAGAAATCTGAGCCATGTTATCAGCTGGGAACTGTCTTGGGGGAAAAATGCTGGAATCGTTAACAGGGGGGTGGGGGTTCTACGACCACGATGGTCTAATTGCGAGATGGGTTGTGGTTGTGGTTTGTCTTCCCTTCGTTGGAATTTGCTTGATAATGAGAACTGGCGCAGGTGGCGCTGTGTGCGATGGAAATCATAATTAGCAGACGTGGCTGGGGAGTTTCATGTGTTGTACGTATCACCAGAGATCACAGAGTTCGTTTTCCCTTTCTTCCACCGTTAAGAATGCAAAACAGTCATGTACAGCCTGCGACAAGTGAGTTTGACTTAGTGGTGCAGGTGTCCGCCCGTGGATCCTGAGGCAAAATGTTCAAGCCGCCCGGTGGGTAGGAATTTGGTGTGTGTCAAAATACACGTGCAGACCCGTTTGCGATGCCTGTCTTGCTTTTGTGTGCACACGCAGGCATGAAACAAAAAAAAAAGTTTTTAATAAAAACTTGTTCATGGTAAACATCCCATCCAGGGGCCGCAGACAGGAAAGCAAGCGACCAAAATGCAAGCAACAACAAAAAAGTAAAGACATAAGTAAATCAATTCAAGGACAGCCAGTACAATCGTTAGAAACTTTTCTGCATGTTCAATGGTATGCCTTTTTTTTCTTTTCTTTTTTTTTCTACGTCTAGTATCCTCAAGCCTTGCTGGTCCCGGCTGGGGCCAAATATTTGTGCTGACCTTTTTCTGGCCTCCTTTGATATCACCTTTTCGTGGTGAAAAAGGACGTTAAACTCCCAAACACCTACCCCCCCCCCCTCCCACCCACCTCAGCCTTGTTGATGTCAAGATAACACCACCATCCCTTTACAGGTCTGTCTTTTGACGTATCATTCTGAGCTGTTTTGGTGAATCACATGCACAGTGGCAACATCTCACAGGCTTACACTGAGCCAACAGAAGGCTACACACGAAGCGAAAAGCGAGGCGTCTACAATAATCATATATAGCATTGCGGCCACTCATTGACTAGAAGGACTTAGGGCCGTTTGAGTTCTTGTTGACGTGGCCAGCAGACACAAGTGTATTGCATTCAGAGCTCTACCAAGATAGTCAATTCTGAGCGTACAGGGGCGCTAACAAACGCAGCTGTTCGAAATTACAGTTGCCTCTTACAAAGTCTACAAAACCTGGAATAGATGCCTTTAAAGCATTGCTGCTCAATTCTTTGTCAAACAGAAAGAAAAGGGGGGGGGGAAAGCGGAGAAAGGAAACTGATTATCGATTATACAAAAGCATCGCAGCAAACATTGCTTTATTTCTCTCACACTTTCTAGCGTCCCATGCTGAATTTAGAACCCCTCCAGGTTTCAGTGGCGGCATGTTAGTCCGAGCGATTAGCGCATAAAGGCAGGCATCTCTGTACACCCGTGAAAAAATTATATCCGGTGACCACAACAGCGGCGGATCAGAAATAGAAATGCCTGGTCATTATATCGCTAGAAAGGAAATTGGGCTCGTGCAGCTTGCGCATACGGAAAGTCGAAGTTCCTCGCAACAAAAGCGTTGTTGGGGGTGGAAAAGGGGGAGGGGAGATAAAATAGAACATGAAATGAAACATCAGAGAATGGAGTCTTTTTCGAACGCATTTTTCTAGGTGCAGTGCAACAGCTCCACGTCTAACCGTTTAAAGGACCCTTTCCGATAATTCTGAGTTCTTTTGTTGATGTCTTATATTTAGACACCTGCACAGTTCCAGCTTCAAAATGCCGCCAGGCGTCTCAATCCGCCTGGGTGAACGGCGTCCAAATATGCCTGTGTTGACGGTGTCTCAATCCGCCTGTGTTGACTGTGTCTCAATCCGCCTGGGTTGACGGTGTCTCAATCCGCCTGGGTTGACGGTGTCTAAATCCGCCTGGGTTGACGGTGTCTCAATCCGCCTGGGTTAACGGCGCCTCAGTCCGTCTGGGTTGACGGTGTCTAAATCCGCCTGGGTTGACGGTGTCTAAATCCGCCTGGGTTGACGGTGTCTAAATCCGCCTGGGTTGACGGTGTCTAAATCCGCCTGGGTTAACGGTGTCTCAATCCGCCTGGGTTGACGGTGTCTCAATCCGCCTGGGTTGACGGTGTCTAAATCCGCCTGGGTTAACGGTGTCTCAATCCGCCAGGGTTAACGGCGCCTCAGTCCGTCTGGGTTGACGGTGTCTAAATCCGCCTGGGTTGACGGTGTCTCAATCCGCCTGGGTTAACGGCGCCTCAGTCCGTCTGGGTTGACGGGTAATCGGTACGGTGTCTAATCCGCCTGGGTTGACGGTGTCTAAATCCGCCTAGGTTGACGGTGTCTAAATCCGCCTGGGTTGACGGTGTCTCAATCCGCCTGGGTTGACGGTGTCTAAATCCGCCTGGGTTGACGGTGTCTAAATCCGCCGGGGTTGACGGTGTCTAAATCCGCCTGGGTTGACGGTGTCTCAATCCGCCCGGGTTAACGGTGTCTCAATCCGCCTGGGTTAACGGCGCCTCAGTCTGTCTGGGTTGACGGTGTCTAAATCCGCCTGGGTTGACGGTGTCTAAATCCGCCTGGGTTAACGGCGCCTCAGTCCGTCTGGGTTGACGGTGTCTAAATCCGCCTGTGTTGACGGTGTCTAAATCCGCCTGGGTTGACGGTGTCTAAATCCGCCTGGGTTAACGGCGCCTCAGTCCGTCTGGGTTGACGGTGTCTAAATCCGCCTGGGTTGACGGTGTCTAAATCCGCCTGGGTTGACGGTGTCTCAATCCGCCTGGGTTAACGGTGTCTCAATCCGCCTGGGTTAACAGTGTCTCAATCCGCCTGGGTTAACGGCGCCTCAGTCCGTCTGGGTTGGCAGTGTCTAAATCCGCCTGGGTTGACGGCGTCTCAATCCGTCTGCTACACCTGCACAGTTACATGCAAAATACCGCCAGGCGTCTCAATCCGCCTCGGTTGACGGCGTCTAATTTCGCCTGGATTAACGGCGTCAAAATCCTTTAAGGTCGCACTTGCTAATTACTTGATCCAGCCCTGTGTCCCGCTTCCCAACTCCCCAGCCCTCTCCACCCCCACCACCACCACCACCCCCACCCCCCCCCCTCCCTCCCCGGAAATTCCATCTTCCGCCACCACTGCAACTCTAGCACTGCAGGACCTAGTAATCTTAGACCCTGAATGAAGTCACGCAGTCAATATCCATTAGCACGATTGGCAGGAACAATTACAATTGAAGCATGTCTAGAGTTGAATGAGTAAAGGCATGTCCTGTACACAGGGTGTAACGTCATGGTTTGAAGGTGTACGATGAGTCGGCGATTTACGATGAGAAAGCGTACATGGTTGGCGAAATCTGACAAAATAGCAGCTTGTATGTAGAAAAATCGACAATAGAATAAGTTGTTTTTTTCTGCAGAAATTTTATCCAAGATCGCAGTTTGGAGCCCTGGCAGTTGAGAAATGGTGGGAGGAGATGCAAACCTGCCGCGCAATGTTTAAACATTGTATCGCATTAAGAGCTGTACTAATCATCAAGATAGAGTGTTTCGAGCGTACAAGCCGCGCAGTCACGAGCGAAACTGTTCCAAAACATAAGCTGACTTAGCAAAGGTGTAATTAGCCCGCTGAAGACCACGCTGCATGCAATCATTTTGCCTGGACGTGTCCCTGGATTCTAGCAGGATGACATACGTCTGCTCTCATCTTCCGCACCAAGGAGCAGGATGTACAGACTACTGGGACAGTGCTAAGACTGCTGCTCATCTCGTCATACATGTATTTTAGACCATTGTGTTTTCCTGTCAGTGACATTCTAGGCAAACAAGTAATGCTCATGGTACCCTTAGCAAGGCTTCTTCGATGAAAATTTGGGAGTAGATTTGTTTTGTGTATTGTTGTCTAAGCGTAATTTGTTGTTTTATTTTTTTTTTGTTACTATTTTTTGTTTGTTTGTTTGTTTTATTTGGTGGGTTTTGGGGGGTTTCTGTTGTTTGTTTTTGTTGTTGGTTTTTTGTTGTTGTTGTTTTTGTTGTTGTTGCTGTTTTTTGTTATTATTGTTGATGTTATTTTAGGGGGTTTTGTTGTTGCTTGTTTCGGTGTTTGTTTGTTTGTTTTTGGGGAGCTGTTTGTTTGTTTGTTTGTTTGTTTGTTTGTTTGTTTGTTTGTTTGTTTGCTTGCTTGCTTTTTAATTTCCTTTGTAGCCTTGTGGTATTCTGAAGTAAATATGTACCAATAGTGTAACCTTGCATACACTTGGACATGGTTCCAACGTAATTCACCACTGTTTATAACTTTTATCAATTTTGAAACAAAACAAAAAAAATGATTCCAACATTAAATGCACCACGATTCTAAACAGAACCTAGATAGTAGGTGACAAAACATCAAACAGACTAATCAGTGAAGCACTTTCGCAAATGAAGTTGACAAAAACTGGACTCAGTAACCTCTTAT